>JAQQSK010014873.1:0-10978 GCA_028658325.1 Potorous gilbertii | reverse complement strand
GTCGTCAGAGACAAATGGAGGAATCATCTTCTCAAGAAAATAACCATCTATTGTCTTAGTTTTTTTCCCTTTTCTGGGCATTTTCCCAGCCAGTTACTTGATTTCTGAGAGTCCTCTCCACCCCAGCCTAGGTCTGCCCAGCTAGTGCTTGGGGTCTTGGATTCAAATGCTGCTCCCCAGCCTCAGGGCTTTTGGCGGCAGGCCTGACTGCTCTTCAATGGGAGCTTATCTGCTCGTTCTCAGGTGGGGGCAGGGCAGTTCCCTCAGGGCGTTTTTGCAGAGATCTCTTGCAATGGAGCCTCGGTGGAGCCCCTGCCCGCCCCAGAAGTCTCCGCCTCTGCCGGGGCCGCCGCCTCCTGAGGGTGTCCAAGTCCCAGAGATACCCCGCTCCCCTCTCAGCCTGTCTCTCTCACTGACCTGTGCGTCTGTGAGTGGAGGGATCTTCGCAGCTGCGGGAGAATCAGGTCCCTGAAGCCTGCTGGGCTCTGCTCGCTCCATTCAGTGCCGCATGGCCGGGGTGGGGAAGGGGAGCACTCCGCAGGGCAGGGCTCCACTCCCGTCCGGTGTACCTTTGTGGTCGGTTTTTCAGGGCTCTCTGCAATGGAAATCTCCTTCACTGTGTTTCTGCGCAGCTTCCACTGTTCCAGAATTTGTCAGGAGTTCTTTTTAGAGGGAATCCATGGGCTGTGGGTTCGGAGCTAGCAAATGTGAGTCTTTCTACTCCACCATCTTGGCTCCACCCCTCAAGCATTCTTTATGCAAAGACCAGAACTGAAAAGATAATTTGACTTTGAAACACAAGAATGAAGAGACGTATGAAAAGGTAAACAGGAAAGAGAAATCATAAAGGACTTTCTAAAGTTGAACTGTTTGCATTCTTCCATGATATCCAGCCTAACTTCCGTGGGCTGCCGGGTCGTCTTACCTACTGCAGGTCTTCAGTGGCCAACCAGATAAATGTAATGAGAGAAGAGACCTCCAGAGTCAAACAGAAATGTAGGCTTTATTCTGGATACCAGCTACATGTCAGCATGCAGGACGAGTTCTCCCCCATGGAGCCCCCTCCTTCTCCCGGAAGAGAGAGGAGCCCAACTCTCAGGCTTTCCTGTCCCCATTTAAGCTCTACCAGCTGCATGGTTCTCTTGTGGACAGTGTGCTCTCAGCCCCTTAGCCAATCAACAACAGGTGTGCTCAGACCACGGACCAATCTCAAGGGTGGGATGCTCTCGCCAGCAAGTTTCCATTGAGAAGAGGTGGAAAAACAAGATAGATCATGATTCACTCCTTAATTCCCAGCTGTTCCCTGGGGGGGGGTCTCATGAGAGCTCTGCAGTTTAGAAACCCTCAACTTCACCTAACCTGAGACTGTTCACATGAAAACAAACTTATACCCCAATAACATGGAAAGATAATATTTTTAACACGAGATTTTTCTCAGTATTTGGGTAGTTGGAGGGATTATACATACACATACACACACTCACACACACACACACACACACACACACACACATATATATATATACATATATATATATATATATATATATATATGTATATATATATATATGTATATATAGACAGAGAGCACAATGTGAGTTGAATAAGAAGGGATGATACTTAAAAAATAAAATTCAGGGGTGAGAGAGGAATATATTGGGAAGAGAAAGAGAGAAATGGAATGGGGCAAGTTATCACTCATAAAGGAGGCAAGAAAATGCTTTTTCAATGGAGGAGAAAAGGGAGGAGGTAAGAGGGGAAAAGGGAAGCTTAATCTCTTCTCATTTGGCTTAGAGAGGGAATGACATGCTCATTCAGTTTGGTGTGAAAGTATATCATTCACTACAGAAGGGTAGGGAAAGGGTACAAGGGGACAAGAGCAGTGATGGGGATGATAGATGGGAGGGCAAATGGGAAAATGGCTTTATCAGAAGTAAACAGTTTTGGGGAGGGAGAAGGTCAAAAGAGAGAATAGAATAAATGGGGAGCGAGAAAGGTTGGAGGGAAATACAGTTAATCTTACAGAACATGAGTATTAGGAAGTCTTTTGCAAAACTACAAATATATAGACTATATTGAATTGCTTGCCTTCTCCATGGGAGTGGGTGGGGAAGGAGAGACATTGGAACTCAAAATTTTAAAAATGAATGTCGAAAAATTGTTTTTACCTGCAGCTAGGAGATAAGATATATAAGTAATGGAGCATAGAAATCTATCTTGCCCTACAAGTACAGAGAGAAGAAGGGGATAAGGGAAGGGAGGGGTATGATAGAAGGGAAGATATATTGAAGGAAGTGGTAATCAGAATGCAAGGCATTATGGGGTGAGGGAGGGGAGAGTTGGGGAGAAAATTTGGAACTCAAAATTTTGTGGAAATGAATGTTGAAAACTAAAAATAAATAAATAAACATTAGAATGTAAGGTCCTTGAGGACAGGGACTGTCTTTTTGCTTGTATTTATAACCACAGTACTTGGTACATAGTGTTTAATCAATTGTTGTCAGCTAAAAAATAGAAAAAAATAGAAAAAAAATTGTGCTGGCCTCAACAGAAATCATGAAGTAGGGAAGAAAGTAGAGTTTGGGGGAACAGATGCTGAGTTCTTTTTTGGATATAGCATCTAAGATGCTTGTGAGACGTCAAGTGCCAAAAACCTATTAGAAAATTAGTAATGAAAGATTGAAACTTAGGAGAAAATGGATAGTTGTACAGATGTGGGAGAAATTAGCATAGAGAACATAGATAACTTTTCCTAGGCATTCAGCTTTGAAAGGGAGAAAGATATAGGTCAATAGCTTGAGAAGATGGCAGGGTCTATTAAACATTTTTTCTTAACACCAGGGAAGCCTGGGTTTTGTTTGTAAAAATTAGAGAAGAACCTAGGAGGTAGGGAGTAGTTGAATATCCAGGGAGCAGTCTGCTCACAATTATGTGAGGGAATAAGGTAACAGGCACATTTTTAGGCATTAACCTTGATGAGAAAGGCCACTTTATCATCTGAGATTGTCGTCCTCTTCTTAGAACCATTGCAAGGGAACTGTGTATTCAGCCTCAAGTCTTTTAACACTTTTCACCACTTTCTAAGCCTTCACTTGACACTAAAAGACAACTTGAAAAGATGAAGCTATCTCAGACCCTGAGCTATCTTGACTTCCTAACTTTACATAACTACTTTCCTTGCCCTCTTAGTGACTGTCCATCATCTACAGTTTTTAATGCTGCCTCTTCCTGTGGACCACATTCAGCATCTATTTTATTCCTACTCTTCAAGCCCCTGTCTCCATATATATGTCATATTTTCAAAGAGAGTTTTCTAGGAAAGATTTACAAGAAAAAGAAATCTATATAGAATCAGAAATATATATTTATATAAGGTAATTAAAAGTTCAAATAAAAAAATTCTTAGACTGACATCAAAAGGGATTTAACTTGTAACTTTAGTAGCTGGTTACAGTCCCCCAATCTTGTATGGTCCCTGTTAATTTCATCTGGTCTGGAATCATCATTCCTTGTAAGTTTCAGATAAGAATAGTGTCTATATTCTGTCCCAGAATTGCCTTACCCCCCCCCCATTCCCCTAGGATTGGAATTGAACTATCTGGGTCCAGTGAACTCTAGAACTCACTCATCCATTTTTAATCTCAGTCACATTCTATATAAACTTAGAAACTTTTTGATAATACAAGAGATTTTGTAGATTCTACCTATAAATTTATGTAATTTCTTTTCATCTAGATTCCCCTCCTTCATCTAATGAGAAAAGGAAGAAGCAAAAATCATTTATGGAGTTCACATTTATTTTCAAAGCTAGAAAGGCTCAATCCAAGAAACGAGTTACATGCAGAGGTACTATATCTGTCCTTCTGTCTATCTATCTATTCACATGTATACATATATACATATGTACATACATGCATATATATACAATATACATACATGTTTTCTCTATTGGTTTTAGCATAAAGAATGAAATATATCTTCCTGCCTTGTGGGTTTGATTGTTTTTCTCTAGCCCTGTCCTTGTAAATTATTTTAGCTTCAGTCTCCAAAAAGATGGAGGTGGAAACAAGAAAAAAAAATGTATTTATTTAAATTTCAGAGACACATTGGTCAGCTTCCATAAGTCTCTGCTCTGATGTTTTCTGTGTATATTTTTTTGAATTGTGATGCGCTGGAGAAAGTTCATTATCGAAATACATAGATGTCTTCTCTCAACTTGAAAGGGATAAATAGGGCGACCTGTGGAAAAGATGGGAGAAAAGTAAATGAAGTGCTCTATTTGAGCTTTAGGGGACTTCATTCTCATAACAACCTACATATGGAAGGGATTAGGTTTCCTCTGTGAAATGAGAGGTTGGACTAGAAGATCACTAAATTCTTTTCTAGGTCTAAACTCTAGCACCTATGGAAAAAATGATTAATGTTAGTAAAGACAATAAAGCAAAGGCAGTCTTTTGAGGGAGGAAGAGCATATTATGGCTTCCACACTAGGAAATGTTTGCCAAACTTCCTTCCCAAGTGAAGACTGTAATTAACAAAATCCATACAAAGAAAGGAGAGAAAGAAAAATGTTGACATGTTTTAGCCCAGGCCTCATTATTCTATAGGTACAGAAGGTCAAATGTGAGTAGAAGCAGAGAAGCATCCAGGTAGGAATTTTGCTCTAAGGACGAGTACATTTGCAGTGATCTGGTGCCTCCAGAGTGTTTTTTCCTTAGTGTATCCCAGTATGGCCTGATGGTGCACTTCCAAAACTGGGAAGGCTGCCAGTAAAGCATTTCTAATTTTTGTCTCCCTCAGGACATCTAGCGGGTTTGCACCTGCTTTGAGAATGTGCTCCAAGGTCCAAGCATGTCCAAGAAGCCACTAGGGAGTTGGTTGGTGATAATTTTGTGTCTCAGGCTCAATAACTGCTGAGTACCTAATATTATTTTCTGAGACAACGTCTTTTCCTACAGGGCATGATTGTAGCAGAGGGAAGGGACACTGTTACTTAGAATAATTCTTAATACTATACTTTGATTCAGCTGCTACAAAATTTTTATATATTGAAGGACAGATATTGCCAATAAAGGTAAAAAAATGAAAAGGAATACTAATTGCATGATTTACAAATCAGAGTACAATAAAAGAGTAATCATTTCATAAAGCATAAATACATGGTATAGGTTTAGGTGGAGAATTTAAATGTCAAATAATGACTGAGTCAAAGAATAAATCATAAAAATAATTTATGTGAAAGACACTGATTATTATGAAATAACATACCAAAAATTTATAGACACAATCAATGTAGCACTTCAGAGTAATATGTAGCATATATACATATATGTATGTATATATACGCACACACAAATTTACATATATGTCTATATATCACATAAGATAATGCATCTAGAATAAAAATGGAAGTAGCTGAATGGGACAAAAAATGCATTACATTTCTCAATGAAAAGATTTAATTTTTAAAATATGTAGACAATTAAATACATGAGTAAAAGCAATTCTCCAGTAAATAGTCAACCTATATGAAGAAACTGTTCTCAACAGAATTACATCCATTAATAATATAGAAACAATTCTCCAAATCACTAATAATAAGAAAGGTGTAAATCAAGCCTCTCTCCCCCAGGTATCACTTTACACCTAGCATGTTAGCAAAGATGGCAAAAGAAAGAAATACTTGATGCTGTAAGGTTTATGGAAAAACAGAAATACTAATGGATTATTGGTGGAACTGTGAATTACTACGTCTATTCTTGAAAACAAATTGGAATTATGCAAATAAAATGGCTAAATGACTCAGATACTCCACAGAGGCCACTGACCAGAAGAAAGGCCTCATTTACATCAAAAGGCTCACAGTAGCACTGTTTTGTGGAATCAGAAAATTGGAAACAAATTAGATATTCATTAACTGAAAAGGTCGAGCAAATTATACATAAATATACTGGAATTCTATGGCTCTATAATAAATGGTAAACGATTAATATGGGGAACAATGGAATAGCTTACATGAACCGATGCTGTTATAGACAATGCTCTAAGCGAGTACCCTGGTTCAAGTTCATTGTAATGACAAAATGAAACATTCCCAAGTCACCAAACACAACAAAGGAGGATGCCTGCTTTGCCCTAACATGGCAAAAAATGTGCAAGAAGGATATAGTGACAGCTTCTCTGGATATAATTCATCTTGCCTTGCTCTAGAAACATCTGCTTAGCTAAACATCAGGATAAAACAATCCTCTTGGGCACCCATCAAGAGTTGGAGACTGCATGAAGTTGGGATTTTGTATTCACAGACCAACAATCTAAATCAAGGAGGCTGGGGAAGAAAACTGTCAGGGTCACGATGTTCTAGCACTTGTGGGCTGTGGGCCACAAATAGCTTAGAAATCTTATGAGTATGACCCAAATCAAGTTTAAATGTAATTGGGAAACATTTATCAAAATAAAAAATACAGTGCTATATAGGTAATGTTAATTTGTCATCTTCAAATCAATATGAATCCCAGAGGGATTCATGTCTATTTGAAATTGACTTCTGGAGGACTTTCTTCTCATGTTAAATAGATATACAGACTTTCTGTAATGGGAATGACAAAGAGAATAGGAAAAAAGGAAGAAAACAAAGACAAATCAAAACAAAAATAAAATGTGGAAGAATGCAAAAGTTCAAGTCTTTTCTTCCTCCTTCAGAAAGAGCATCTCAAAATTTCACAATCTGCTCCACATGATGAGGGACACCATATTTTTGTGGTTCCTAGTGCATCTCTTAATGCCAAATGGTGATGATGGATCACAGCAGTGCCAACAACATCAGAGTCATAGGACAGATGATGACACCGCAGTGTGCTATCAGATTTCTTTTCCTGATGTGAATGCTGATGATGAGTAGGAACAGCCCCAGGAACATCTGGGATTCTGTAAAACACTTCTGATGTAGTTAAAAATTCTTCATCCTGCATCAGGGTCATCTATAGGAAATTGGCTAAGAGGTCATAAGCTTCTTAGATACAATCTGTTCCAGGATCTAAGTTATTATAAATGCCCTTCTAGGACCCCTACTCAGTTAGCATTCATGGCCCACTTGCTGAAACCTCCCCTTCTCTAAGAGTCACATCCAGGCAATATGTAAAATCTTTGCTTCTTTAGAGGTATCTGTGGAAGGGCTGCCCCTTTCTTCCACAGTGGCTCAATAAGGACTGTCCATTTTGATTCGGTGATGAAGAATTACCATCAAGTTAAAACTGTGGGATCTCCTTTCTTTCAGGTAAATATATATCCCTTATGATTACATAGCAAAAATTTCGCCTCCTCCATTCTATTAAAAAACATAAACAGGATGAATCCCACAATATACTTCTGCATCTCCAAGCCTTTTCTGAAAATGATTTCCCTGAAATATCCAAAAGGAAAGGAAGTCTGTCAGTTGAGGGCGATATGAGTACTTTTCAAGGGTGTATGGAGCACTCTAACAAGGCAATGGCCTTAAGGTTAAGATAACTCTGTGCCAGAATGGAATAAGGAAGAACTGGAGAGGATCAACCAGAACTATAATAAAACAGACAAACAATGCTTCCCCCCCCCAAATAAATAAACAAAACAAACAAACAAAAAAGCCCAAACACCATCTTTATCCTTTCTGGAGACTGGATTCAAACAAAACAAAACAAAAAACATACTGGAGTGCCAGTTGGGAACTAGTTGAGGGCCACTTGGGTTAGGAGCAGAGTGTTTCCTTAGTGAGAGGGATCATATGGTCCTGAAGTCCAACATAGCATATCACCACCCAAATGTCCATATTAACATTAAATCACTCCCTAACCTCAGCTACTCTTATAATTTATGAATTTCAACCTGACTGTTTAACAAAATGTCTCTAATAGGTACTTGCATGCCACACAAAGAACTCTACACAATGGGAGGAATCAAGAAAATTCCTCCACTAGTCCTGACACCAAATGGGAGAGACTTCATCCCATCCTGTGAACTCTGGCATCCAGATTACTTGTCTAGACCTATGGGTATTGCTCAGGAACTTGTATAAATCATAATCTTCTCCGTCTCACCCCTCAAGTTTCTCTCATTTGCTAATCACTAAATGTGAGAGGTGACAACGACATAGATTGAGTTCTTTCATGCCCCCAGACCAGGAGGCTGCAACAGGGAAGGTTAGACTAATCAGGTTGAATGGGGGAAGGAAGCTTTGTCAAGGTCAAAGAAAGTGAATCAGAAAACCATTGATTCTACCACAAATTCAAAATGAAGCTAGCGCAATTGAGAAGACAATAAAATGCCTACAAGAAAAAGATAAAAGAACAACGATCACAAAATAGTAAAATATGAATGTCAATATATAATATAAAAAAATTGTTTCACAATAAAAGGAATGAGAAAATAACTCTCCACACTGTTTTTCAGATGTGAAAGTTCACAGGTGTTGGAACAGTGTATATATTGCCACTTTTTAAAAATATATTCATCGATTTAAAAAAAATTGTTTCCCATTCTCTCTCTTACAAAGGTATATGGGACAGCTTTCTATGAGAAGAAATGGAGGAATAAAGGAAGGAAGTTAGGTGATGTAGAACAAAACATATTGCAATTTATTTTTTTTAAATGCCAAACTTTGGTATTCCAGTTTCAATCTTCACTTATCATAAGAAAAGTTGGTTTCGTAAAGAATTCCACAATAAAAGCCACCTTGAATTAGAAAAAAAATTAAGTATCATTTGGAATGCAGGAGGCTCGTATTGCTCATAAAAGTTAGCTAACCATTCTGGGTAAAATGCAAAACTGAACTAAATTTTAAATAAGCAATATGTACTGTAACATCTAATTTTTACGTGACTATTGATTTGAATTTACCTATCACTAAAAAGCCCTTGATGGTGTGACTGATATGAGTGAGACATTCTGTAATAAGGTTAAGAAAAGGAGAATATACATCTGAGTTTGAGGAGATATGTTACTTTTTCTTCATGTTCAGTTTTCCCCTATAGGTTAATACATATGTAGCCGTCCTTCTAGGAGGCAACACATGCTGTGTGTCTATACCCACATTTTAGAGTTGCAGAGATTCACATTTCTTATCTGGTATGTAGACAGTTAGTTACATTCTGAGAGGGCTGAGTCTATCTAGCCTATGAATATTTTAAAGTAAACTTGATTGTTATTTTTACAGAAAATGTTTTCAATAGATATACTGGTGCAAAAATAAAATATGGACTCATAAGCTCGTGAAGTTTTAAAAGAAATTTGATGAGGATGAGATGGTGATGACGATAATGTTTACAAGCTTTCATTGATGGAATTACTTCCGTCTCCACAACTGACTCATGTGAAAACACTCAGGATTTCTTTTTCAAGATGCCATGTGAAGAGCCAGTTCTTTACTCAGTAGGATGCTGAATTATCACTCAGACACGACTAGGTTTCTAGAGAAAGATCACCATTATCTGGTTACATTGGCAGTCTCTCAGGGTCCCATAGGAAACTCTGTTGAAGGCAAATACACTCTCCATTCTCATCACTTAAGCCCTTTTACCCACACCAATGCACTTCCAACTATACAAATCCAACTATACAAAATGACACTTTTAGATCTTCAACATAGCCATTTACTTAGCAGCAAGGAAAGAGAAATAATGTCACAGATACTCACATTAATTCAAGTTCATGAATAATAAAATACGTCACAACCCACACATAAACCTTGGTTAAACTCCTCCACCAATGTCTTCAGTATCTAGGAGAAGAGGGAAAGAGTGGGTAGACCCAGAAATCTGGCAGGTAAATTATGTGATGGAAAAAATCCCATGGGCACAGGGTTAATCACAACTTTGTACTTCAATCTTTAATGTTATTGGTCTGTTCAGGGCACAGAGTAGCTTCCCTACTAAAGGCTTGCTTTTAGTGGTCCTTATTATTTTTCAGTTGAGTAAATTCCTTTCACTTTTATACTCAAATCAGCCAAGTATTTACAATCTCTTACAATTTACAATCACTCTTCAAAGGGATATCACAATAGTATTCCATTAGGCATTTGGATAACCAGGGAAATTTGAAGGTTATCAGGATGTCTACTTCTGGCCACTAGAAACCCTGAACCAGCTTTTTACTCACTGAGATGATTATCCAATCAGAGCAGAGATCACAGCAAAAAAAAAAATCTCAAGTCAACTCTCTGAGGAAGAAAGGCAAACCAGTTCTTCACTGACTAAGACTATCATCCAGTTAATTCCAGATATCAACAAGACAGCTGCAAAACCTATATTATCACTTTTTGACTTTTCCTCTCAAATCAGAGGGGAACAGCAAAGAATAGGCACTTTTGAGAGGCTTCTTTTCTCTGAAGTTCTAAACTGTCTTAAAAGGGCTGTATCTGGAACTGAAGCTCTGATGCAATGAGGTTGAGCTTTTCTCTAACCAACTGGAAATCACACAGCCTTTTGGGAGCTGCTCCTTCTGCATGTAATAATCTTTCTCTTTTTTAAACAATTAAATATTTTATTGTATGCTAAAGAAAAAATAGACAGAAATTTTATTTAAAGACACTTGTAACTTGATATCAGCAAAGGACTGAGAAGCAATCTATGATTATGGAAATTTCATCTTCCCCATATTCCTTGTTTTTGTGGAGTCATTTTCAGTTGTGTGTGACCCCTTTTGGGGGTTTTCTTAGCCAAGATACTGGAGTGGTTTGCTATTTCCTTCTCAGTTTAATTTTTTTTTATATAATATAAATTTATTTATTTAACTTTTTACATTCATTTTCACAAAATTTTGGGTTCCAAAATTTTCTCCTCATTTGTCCTCTCCCCCCACCCCAGTACACTGAGCAGTCTAATTTCCCCTATCATCAATCTGCCCTCTCTTCTTTCATCCCTCCCTTCCCTTATCCCATCTTCTCTTTTGTCCTGTAGGGCCAGATAACTTTCTCTTCCCCATTACCTGTATTTCTTATTTCCTA
>JAQQSK010014872.1:0-10978 GCA_028658325.1 Potorous gilbertii | reverse complement strand
CTATCTCTGGGAGATATTCAAGCAAAAACTGGAAGCTCACTTTTCACATGTGTTTTAGCTGGGGGGAGAGGGGGTTGTCTTTTTGGGGGGAGGAGTATAAGTGGAATAATAGGGCACTGAGTCTTTTTTTTTCAAACCTGTACTTCCATTATCATAAGCCTTGGAATTACAGGAAGAATATTTGAGGTTGAGTCCTGCCCCCACCATTCAGCATATATATATATATATATATATGTATATATATATATATATATATATATATATATATATATATACATATATATATACACCTTTACTCTATACCATTTTTATCATCTATATACATGTATGCATATGTTTGTGAATTATGCATTTATATTACATATATAATTCTCAATTTTCCTTTCTAGCCCTACTCTCTCTGCTGACCTCTAATCTCACACCTCCAATTACCTTTCAGACTTCTTGAACTCAATATATCCTGAACAGAAGCCATTATGCTTCCCCCCAAACCACTCCTCCCTCTTATCTTCCTTATTACTATAGAAGGCAAGACCATCCCCTCAGTCCTTCAAGGTCACAATATAGAAATCATCTTAGATTCCAAACCATCTCTCATATTCCAACAATGACCTAGGCCTGTCATATGTACCTTTGTAACATCTCCAGAATATGCCACTTCTCTCTTTTAACATTGCCTCACTCTAGTGAAGATTCTTATCACCTCATTCATTAACTACTGTTGCTTGTTTGTTTTCCTTCACTCTTGAATAGAACCAAAATGATATCACCATGCTACAGCCAAATTTCAATGTGTCCAACTGTGGTTAATCAGACTAATACAAGCTCAGAATGCTCTACCGCAGGGCAGACACAAATAGTCCATGTGAACACTTGGAGTGGATACTCTAAATTTGCACATCCTGCATTTCCTTTGAGCTATCTTAATTCTGCTTTGCTCATAGAGCAAAGCACCTTCTGTCATGTAGGCACACCATACTGAACAGCCCTGTGCCAGTTTCTCCCATGTCATGCAATCAATTACTGTAATAGTTTGCTGGTGGGTCTACCTGCCGAAAGTCTCTCTCCGATCCAGTTCATTCTCCTTTTAGCCACTGAAATGATTTTCCTAAAATCTGATCATATCACCACCCTCTACTCAATAATCTCCAGTGGCTTCCTATTCATTCCAGAAACAAATACAAAATGTCCTGTTTGGCATTCAAAGTCTTCATAATCTACCCTCTCCTGTCTTTCTAGTCTTCTTACACTTTACTCCTCTATCTATACTTTTCAATCCAATGACACTGGCCTCCTTGCTGTTCAAGGAACAAGATACCCCCACCTTTCAACTCTAGGCATTATTTCTAGCTGTCTGTCCCTTGTGACTGGAATTCTCTCCATCCTCTACTGACTACTGACCTTCCTGTCTTCCTTTAAGTCTTAACTAAAATTCTAACTCTTACAGGAAGCCTTTTCCAACCTATTTTATTTCTAGTGTCTTCCCTCTGTTAATTATTTCCTATTTATCCTATATATAGCTTGCATATATTTGTTTGCATGTTTTCTCCACCATTAAATTGTAAGATTCATGAAGGTAGGGGCTTTCTGCTTCTTTTTGAAACTACATAACTGAAAACAGTGCCTGGCATATAGCAGGTGCTTAATAAATATTTGTTGAATCAAATTAAACACACATATATGTATATGTGTGTATATATGCATGAATTATGTATGTACATGTATGTATAATGATATACATATATTATTATAAGGGTATTATATATGAGGGGTTATCACTTGTGCTTTCTATTTTATATGTTTATTTATATATATATGTATGTTTCTTGAAAACTGCAAATATTTATTTTTATTTTTATACCCATAGGGACTTAAACAAATTATCATTGATTGTTTCCATGAAGCAATTAATAGATCTTCCCCAATTTGCAATAGATTGGTTAAAATTCATTTATTTTATTTTGAATTCCAAATTCTCTCTCTCTCGTCACTTCATCCCTCACTCAATGAAAAAGCAATGAATATCAGACCCATTATACACATGAAGTCACACAAAACATATTTTCATATTGGCCATGTTGCAGAAAACAAACAAGAAATATAATGAAATTGAAAAAAATGTTTGAGCCTACACTCAGATTAACAAGCTTTTCTTAAGTACCTACCATCTGTTAGGTACCCTACTATGAATTCGGGATACAAAAGCAAAATATAAAAACATCTACCCACAAGGAGCTTGAATTCCACAGGAAGAAAACAAGAGTTATATAGATAAGTAATTTTAAAAATATACCCAAGGAAATATAAAATTATTTTTGTATAGAGAAGCTTTAACAATGGAGTAGAGGGAACCAATTTTCTCAGGTGAAATCTATCTGGATGTCATGAAGGAAAACATGTTTACTAATCCAGTTCTACAACAAATTAGCAATTCCAGTTTATGCTACGCACTGCTTTATAGCTGTGTGTTGTTAATGTCATCATCCATACAACAGGAATAATACCAGCTGCCTTACAAGCTTCGTCAAAACAGTTGGTAATTACATAATAGTCCAAATAAAAGTCATACATCTATCATTACATGACATATATTTTTAAGTTCCAGGACACAAAGTTTAATTCACACTTTAAGAAATGTCTCTGAAATTTAAGTACACTGCCATCAGGTAGTGGTAAAGACTTATGGCTGCAAACTCTCAGGCAGTTTACAATCACAAAGAAATCAATGATTGATTTAGGACTCCTCTTCAAGCTGCCTTTTCAGTTTTATCTCACACAATCCCCCTTCACATGTCCTATACTTCAGTTAAGCCGGATTACTTACTGTTCACTAAATATATCCTCAGATTCCTTAATTCCACACCTTAAACCACAACATTTACGACACCTACAATACCTTTGTTGAAATCCTATCCGATTTTTAATGACAAATTCAAATGGTGCCTCCTCTGTGAAGCCTTCACTGATGCACCCATTACAAAATAAGCCTTTTTAGACTTCTTTCTTGGCACTTTGAATCTATATTTAACCCAGTTTTACCATTTTAATCTATAAGTATATCCCCTTTATTAGACCGCAAATTTCTTTAGCAAAGATTTCTTTCCCTATTTTAAAAAAATTTTAAGCCCCCTCAAGAAGTATAATGTAAATACATATTTACATAGTGCTTTAAGTTTTATGAAGCACTTTCTTTTTTAACAACAGGGGAGGATTTGGGAGATGTGAGGGGTAAGAAAGGGTATAGTGAAGTGTAGGAGACATAAACTGATATAGTTGGCCCCCATGAATTACTCACCAGTCTGGTCAGTGAGGCCTCAGTCACAGAGACCTTACTATAGCATTTCATCCAGTAAACTGGAGTTCACTGTCCTAAATCACACACGTCTACTCAAATACTCTCTTCAGTAGCCTAGATTAATGATTCTTTCTGTCTTTTCTTTGTACACACCAAGGGACAACCCCAGGGTCCCTATAATATGACCTGTCCTCACCCATGTTCCCAATGCTATCTCAACCATTTATCAGATGATATTCTCTGATCTCCTTTCTCTATTCACATGTGTATGCCTGTGCACAGTGCTGTGAATTTAGAATCAAAATCTTGTTAAGCTTCTGCAAAGGAAAAAAAGGGCCTGTTTTTTTCTTTTTTGTTTGTTTTTGTTTTTTTTTTTTTTCTTTTTTGCTGTTCTCAAGGGAGAAAACAGGGAACAAACTATGGCTGGGCCAACAAGTTCTCTTGTGCTATGTAGTGCTCAGTTCAGTTAAATAGGATTGTAATCTTACTGGAATTCAGAATTGTGCTGAGAAATATAAAAGGTTAAAATTAATATTTGTACTTTTCCTCCGTAGAGATGAAGAGAATGTTTCTTATACATAGATGAAAGGGGAGTTTGGTCTAGCACTCCTGTTCAAGGGAGTTCACATACAGCACTTATTCTACAGCCAAATAAAAAGGGAGCAAAGTATTCTCTACCAAAAGTCTATAAGCAGTAGAAGTCCTGATAGAAAGTGGAGACTTTTTAAAAACTTTATGTGTAATTTAATTACCAAAGTCTTCCTGCTGTGAAAATATTGAAAGCAAAATGCAGAGCTCTCACTCTATAGGGCCCAAACAGGTGTGGAGAATCCCCTGGCCTTCACTTGCTGCTTCAGGGCAGAAGGATTGCTTAAATAGCTCATAAGAAGCATTTCTGGATAGTGAGGCAGTCATCTCAAGAATATACAGTACAGTTGTTCCAGAACCAAACAAGAGGCATACTATGGCAGTTCTGTGGATGAAGGGAGTTCTGTAGGTATTATTTTGGTACACTAATATCACTGTGTTCAGGCAGACCTTCATTAAAAATGACATTAAACACAATTGCAAGAAAGATCCAAAACATAAACAGTAAGTAGTAATATGATTATTCATCTTCATGCCAGGGTCCTATACTCCATACTGCATCCTTCAGCTAGTTCCTCATTGACATGGATTGGAACCTTTGTCTTCTATGTGGTATTTTCACTATTTCTAACACAATCCAGATCTCCAGGTTACTGTTTCTGAATCAGTCATCTTTACACCATATTTCTGCAAATATCTACCCTTCTACCTCATGTTATAAGAAGAATAATTAATTCAACACTGTCTTTGCTAGAAATCATTCACCATCCCTTTAACTTCCCTGTCCATGACATCCAGATTTGCATCATTTTCCCTATTTAGATGTTAGTTCCTTGAGGGAGAGAATGAATATTATTTTTTCACTTTTATCCTTTGTGCTTAAAATATATGCTAATATGCTCATACAACATAGTGCCTGACTCATATTAAGGGAGTTATTCATTCATCCATTTCTAGATGAGAAAATAAAGTATAGAGATATAAAATGATTTGCTCATGATTACACAACTAAAAAGTATCTGAGAAAATATCATATGAAATAAACTTTGCTTAATTTCTCACCTCTTTTTGAATTAAAAAAAATCACTAGGTGCTAGGTATATAATATATAAATGTGTAAGATTCTAATGCTGGGAAAGATTCTAGAAAATTTATGCTAGTTTTCTCATTCGATAGAAGAAGCAGAAGCCCCAAGAGTTGAAGTAACTAATCCATAGTCATAAGATTATAAGATAGTAGCAATAACACCAACATTAGCAGCAGCTAGCATTTATATAGTGCTTACTATGTTCCAGGCACAGTGCTAGGCACTTTACATAAGAGTCAGAAGTACTTTAGAAGACAGTCCAATCCTCTCTTTATTATTTTAACCAATGAGAAAACTTAAACAGAGAAAGTAAATGACTTTCCCAAGGCTAAACAAGATGGAGAATTGTAGTGCTAGGATATAAAACCAGGTCCACTAATTCCAAATTCTCCAGAGTCATTACTAGAGAAGTGTCATAGGAATATTGCCCAGAAGTGAGAAATTTAGAGGCTGTGAAGAGCACTGTCCCTCTCTTTGTCCATTTCAGCCAGGGAATTTAGAGGCTACAGAAAGCTTCTTCCTTCTCCCCCATGAAAATCTTTCCTGTCTGCATCAGATCCTCATAGCAAAGCCAGTATCATTGTGTACTTCTACTCCCTGAGGAATATCAGGCCCTGCTTACACCATATATGCTAGTTCTAGTCTAGATTTTTTTCCCTACACCACATCAATTTTTACAGCTCAGCATGCATCTGTTTAATAAAAATATGCTCAATAAAGTCTTGCTGTTTAATAACAGTACAAATTTTAAAAAGAGCATTCATATGAACATAAAAGAAAGGAATACATGATAAAATTCCTTTTAATTGATGAACTGTGCTTATTTAAAGCTTATTGTAACTTGATGAGTGACCCTGAACCTTAACTTTTCATCTAAAACCTTGAAAAAAATATATCTTTGAGTTCTGTTTATTTTCTCTGTTTTTGAAATAATCAAAGAGGTAGACAGTTTAACTCTATTTTTGTCAGCTTAAAAGATCTATACCTCAACCTTTAGTTGCCTGTTTATATTTCAATCCCTTGAGCTTTTCAATCCCTCTCTTTTTTTAACCAACACATCTAAGTTTCTAGTTTTGAAATAAAAAAACAGACACCAATTTTCAAGTCATCACTTTTATCCAAAAATAATTAATGCTGAGAATTTTGTACATTGTACATTCACAATTTTTTAGTTCAGTCCTGGTTGGTAACTAATTAAGGTGAAAGTTGTTTTCTTCCTTACATAAATGAAGAACAACATCTGATGCTAGACACTTCCTCCACATGGCTGTATTATAAATTCATGTTGTAGAGTACATGAACATTGCTCTGAAGAGTCAGCATCACTTACTAAGAACAGCAGCTGTAAAACTGATAAAATGTAGTAGTTATATTATAAAGTTATGATCAAATAAAATTCTAGAGGTAGCAGTGAAAATCAAGAGACACTGAGGGATGAGAAAAAACATCTGCATTTAGAAAGATGCATTAATGATTAGGTTTTCAACGTGAATGCTTAATGATAAAAAGTATATTTTTGTAAAATGTATGGTATTTTGAGTGATAGTAGACTAACTGAAGTATGACAATAAAAGTAATTAAATAATAATATTCATAAACGTACGACTATCCATAAGCTGAAAAAAAGCCTGGATATGTTTCTTTGCACATCTGTCCTCAAATGCCTTCCTTACTGAAATGGATGAAAGTAACCCCTTCGTGAACCACACAAATAAATCTATGCTTTTATTTGGCATATTTTAAATAAAATGTTCTTTGACTTTGAAATAAGATATCAAAAAACAATAGGAAAGAACCACTTAATTTGAACTAGTTCTATCAAATTGCAGGAGGAAATTGCAAACTCAGATACGTTCAAAATGCAGTTGGCACTCAATAAATGCTTCATGAGTTGTCTTTATTTTCCTGACTTTTTAATTAAAAAATAAACACCAAATACTATTTGAATGTTTAACAATGACCTGGCCAATAAGCCCAGGCCTTATGTGTAGAGTACCTTTTGGGCAATATTCAAATATAGATATTGGATGATGTAGATAACTGATTTTGGTTTGCCAACCATATGGTGACCTTCTTTGATTAGGATGTAGCCAGAACTGGGGGTGCTTTAAAAACATTCTAGCTGACTGGAATTATGTTCTCTTCATTGGCTGACCTTTTCCTGACAACTGAGAGAAGAGAGACTACCTGTGAAACGTGAAGCCCAGGACTCTCTCCATCTAAGGCCAACTTGTGTCCTAGGAATTTAGGTTGTGGTTCATTGCCTTGGTATTGGGGAGATAATACAATCCACTTTTTCAACCGTGCTTGGGTAATTTCTCTTTCTGAGATGACAATATTTGAAATCTTTTTTGTTATCGTGTCTTTTTTTAAAAGCAATAGGATCATAGTGTGGCCAGTATGTCTGGGGCCATAAATTTGCTAACAGACTATTGGTATTTTGTGGGTCAGAATACTCTCCAAAGCCTCTAGATGACACATTCAGTTCATAACAAAGACATTTTAATTAAAGGGCTATATAAATAAAATAATATGACACCCCCTCCATTCCCCTCAAAAACAAATAAAACCTCTCCCACAAGTAAAATACATACATGGTGGATTTTCATAACGATCATCTATGGGATATATAGAAATAGTTAACACATGTGAGTAGATCATATACATGAAAGAGTGAACCTGCAGAGACACATTACTAAGACATTAGTAAGACACATTGCTAACGTGTATCGGAAGGGTTGACTTAACTCTTACGTTGCTGAAAAATTTCTGATGTCTTCTAATGGTATAGTTTCAGTGTTTTCTGCAGTCTCTCACCAGCCTTTCCCAAGAGGCCCTGTATCTCAGCTGTTCCCCTTCATGCATAATTCTCCATGTCCCTTCACTAGGTTTTGCTTTCCATTACACTTAGCTGGGCATTGCTTCCATCACTTCCTATCAACCATTCCCAAAGTTACTTGTTTTAAAACCTTCATTAGATATGCTGTCATTACAGCTGAATCAGTGGATCTTTTTGTCATATCCACAATACACTGGAGTGGCTAAGAAGAGATGTACTATGATTAAAAATTTTGGGTTTTTCCCCCATCAGAGAAGAAGCTAGAGTTCTATCAGCCTGTTCTTCAAGCCTTCTATACCTTAATTATAACCCACAGCTATTTCTAGCCACTTTCACTTTGTAATTAATGTGATTACTAATTTTTTCCCCTCTTCTCAATCACCATCCTCAACTAAGGACTGCACAGTTTGCTTCAGGTCCCACAGAAATGTTTCTTAGCTAAGCTTCTCAACTAAACTCCTTGGTCAACCTCTATTCACTCTATTCAGGCAGACTTCCCTCTGTCAAGATTATCCTCTATCAAGCTGCATAAAAAAGTACCAAGGTCCAGGATGAGATCTAGACCTTGCTCTTGATCTCTTCTTAGCAGTCGTCTATTAACTGCTCCCTTTTTTTCCAGCTTTCTTTTCAGTTGCACTTGACTGTGATTAATTTGTCTCTTGACTCTTCTCAGCCATTTCCAACTCTTAAACTGGTATGAACATCACAGCCTGACCTTGGGTCTCAGAGCTCAACTGCCATCTGATTTTTGGTCAGAAAGGCATATCATATCCCCAATTTGAGATAAATCTCTCAAAGAATTACTTCTCCAAATATTCTCATTTTCATGTAGAAGAGTGATTGCCCCAAGGGTTCTAGAATAATATCTAACTGACCCTTGATTATCAGGCTCTACAACAGATCCAACCATCTACCCATATCATCAGTTTGACATCTGCCCTTCTCCCTAATCACCTACTTTCCACTTCTCACCCTAGGCCAGAACTTCTTAGACTTCTTCCACTTGTGACCCACAGTTTAAGAAATACTGTTCTAGGCACAGTAGTCAAATCAAAGACATCTTTGGTCCTGGAAAGGCATAACAATCCACTCCATCCACTGTCCTATGGTCTACTTAGCATCTCTATAATCCCCACATATACTAAAACTCCTCTTCTTGGTTAACACTCCCCAATGTGTGTTGTCTCCCACCTTAGAAAGTAAGATCTCTGAGGAGAGGTATATTCTTATTTTTGCATTTGTGTCTTCAATATTTAGCACCATGTAGGGTATATAATAAGCACTAAGGTATAGTGAAAAAATACTGATTCTAGAGCCAGAAGACATGGGCTTAAATACCACTCTGATAATATAATTACTTGGGTAACCCTGAGTAAATGACATAACTATATTGCGATGCAATTTCTTCATCTGCACACAATAAGATAGTTGAACAAGGCATTCTATGAAGTTTGTTAGATGTTGTATCCAACAGTGATATTTTTTTAATTAAGCATACATTTATTAACTGCTTATTTGCCAGGAACTGTGCTAAACACTTCACAAATTATTCTCTCATTTTATCCTCAAAATAGTTCTAGAAAATAAAACTATTATCCCCATTTTTGAGGCAGACAGAATTCAATTAGGGTCACAAGTTACTGTCTGAGGCCAGATTTAGGTTCATATTTTCCTGATTCCAGATGTAGACTTCTATCAACTGTCTCACTAGTTGAGTAGGTTCATTCAAGGGTCTTGGAAATGGAGGTAATCTAGATAAACTCTGAATGAAGGGAAATGAAAAATTAGGCCCAAAGATGTTAAATGATTTTCCTAGAATTACATAGGCAGTGATAATGAAATTAGACTATTGGGGTTTGGGGTAACTCTACTGGGACTCTGATAGAACTGTCACTCAAATCTGTCTTATCTGAATCTAGACTAAGCCCTTTAAAATCTTTCTAATTCTAGTCTTCAGCAAGTACTTCTTTTTTTATTTTTCATTTTCAATATTCACTTCCATAAGATTATGAGTTCCAAATTTTCTCCCCATTCCTCCCCTCCTCTCCAGTCCAAGACAGTATATAATAGGCAAAAAGAATTAGAACCAATGAGAGAAACTACAAGAAAGAACAAAGAGAGACAGAGAGGGCACAAATAATATACTTCTGTCTTGATTCATACTCCACAGTTCTTTCTCTGGATGTGGATAGCGTTTTCTAGCATGAACCTTTTGGAGTAGTCTTAGATCCTTACATGGCTGAAAAGAGATAAATCTATCAGAGTTCAAAATCTGGATATTGCTGTGTACAATATTCTCCTGGTTCTGGTCACTTCACTCAGCATCAGTTCATGTAAGTCTTTTCAGATTTTTCTGAAGTCTACCTGCTCATTATTTCTTCTAGCACAGTAGTATTCCATTACATTCATATACCACAACTTGCTCAGTCATCCCTCAACTCATAATCATCCTCTCAATTTCAAATTCTTTGCCACCATAAAAAGAGCAGCAAGTACTTCCTAAGCTCTTATTATTTTCTAGGCACTGTGCTAAGCATCGGGAACATAGGTAAAAGCAAAAACAGAAAGTCCTTGCCCACAAGTAGCTTATATTCTAATGAGAGAAGGAAACTGTAAATGAAGAGAGGCAAAGGATTAGCCCATGCAAGAAATGAAAGAGAAATTCCAAAAAGTCTGGAATGGAGGCTACAGAGGAGTCAAGCCATAATTGGTCTGGGCACTTTCCTTAAAATTCTGTGAGGAGTTTACCACTCAGATAATTGACCACAGGGATAGAGGGAACTTCCAGAGTAAACAGAGTGCTAAGGCATCATGGATAAAGTTCAAAGAGTCAGAAAAGAAGCCTGGAGCATCAAACACTATGTATTCCAGTAATTATCAATTAGATAAATATATTAGGATTTCTGAGTATTCTGGATCAATATTTATGAATTAAGTTCATGCTAATAATCAAATTGCTTAACAATGATCAAAATACTTTATAGATTGTAAGGTCTGAAAGTAATACTGAGAAGGCATTTATGTCATCATGAATTTTTGACCAAATTTTCTTATTACCAAAATAAAAATGAGGTCAATTTCTTTTCAAGGTAACCAAAGAAACAAATATCACATTATTTTATAATGTTTTTTCTTCAATCTAAATATAACACACAGAATTACCAAAAAG
>JAQQSK010014871.1:0-10979 GCA_028658325.1 Potorous gilbertii | reverse complement strand
TTTTTTTTTCCTTTGTTTTCTTTCACAACATGTCTAACATGGAAACCCCTAAGAAAAGTTTGGGAGAGAAGTATAAGACTGACTACCAAACTGAAGGTCTACAGAGCTGTTGTGCTGACCTCATTTTTCTATGCTTGTGAAACATGGACAGTCTACCAGCACCATACCAGGAAACTGAATTGCTTCTGATGCTGAGGATGATGCTGAGGATCACCTGGCAGGATGAGGTACCAGACACTGAAGTCCTTGCTCAAGCTGAACTGCGAAGTATTCAAACTATGCTTCAGAGAGCGCAACTCTGATGCGCTGACCACGTTGTTCGAATGCAAAATATATGCTTGTCAAAAAAACTATTTTATGGAGAACTCGCATGGGGCAGGTGATCCCATGGTGGCCAGAGGAAGCAATACAAGGGCACTCTCAAGGTCTCTCTCAAGAACTTTGGATTTGACTGTGCAACATAGGAGACACTGGCGCAGGACCACTCAGCTTGGTGTGCCCACATCAGAAAGGGTATTGTGCTCTTTGAGCAAAGAAGAATTGAGACCGCACAAAGTAGATGCAGGATGTGTAAGTTTGGGATATCCACCCCAAATATTCACACGGACTATCTGTGGTAGAGCATTCCCAGCTTGTGTTGGTCTGATCAGCCACAGTCGAACACACTAAAATTTCACTTTATCGTGGTGATTTCATTTCGGTCCTTTGAAGACAAAGGACAACAACCAACCAATATATACATATGGCAGAAACACGGTCCCTCTCCTGACAGAGCTCATACTCTTACAGGGGAGACAACATATGCATACCATAATGGTTGGTGGTCTTTGGACCGAGCAGTTTCCTCACGGTAACGCGACAGAAGCTGTACTGCAGGCGCCTGAGGACTGAGTCAGTAACTGATGAATGCAGTGAATTGGCCGTCTAGAGTTTGACAGTGGAGTTGAGAAAAATGATAGGTTAATAATCTGAAAACAGCAGGGCCAAGAAAAAGCTTTTTGTTTTGCTTTTAGAATAGGACAAACATAATATTTGTAGAAAGCACTCAGCACAGTTCCTAGCACTGAGTAGGCATTATATAAATCCTTATTCTCTTCCCCTTTCCCTTTACATCCTAAAATGCCGAGATCTCTTTCTACTTCCAAACATTTTGGTGATACTCTCGGCTCAAATGAAATAGGGTTTTTTTTTTAGTAGTACTCTATGTTTTGTAGATAACAAAGTTATTTATTCTATGAATGTACTGTTTCATTGTGGTTGTTTTTCCTGCCATCCTCTGTAGTGGCCAGGAGTCAGCAAACTACAAAGGAGGGGCACATCTAGCTCCTCTGCCCTGTGTTTTTACAATGTAAAAACCATTCTTAGCTAAACAAGCTTCTGAGATTTGGCCCATGGGCTATAGTTTGTGGAATTAAGTCATTGTGATCTAGTTTTCTGTATGAAAGGGGAAAGCTAGTGATTGATCATTGGTGGTGGGACCCCCAATCTGGGGTACTGCTGCACAAATCATCAGTTAACCAACAAATATTTAAGTGTCTATTATGTGGCAGTACCCATGTTATGTGCTGGATATATGGAGAGAAAACAGCCATTGCCTTTAAGGCACTTACAACATAGGTAATATATGTAACTTACACCATATATAATACATGTATACATTTTGTCTATATACAATGTACATACATACATACAACATAATATTGTACTGTACATACACTTTGGCACACACATGCAAGTTGTTTGCCTGGACACACATAAACATGCATCCATCCATACCATGTATGTTGTATTCGCATATACATGTATGTTACACTTGTACATACATGTGTGTTGCTGTGTCATTTCAGTTGTAGAGTCTTGACAAAGGTACCGGTGTGATTTGCCATTTCCTTCTCCAGCTCATTTTAAAGATGAGGAAATTGAGGCAAATGAGGTTAAGTGTTTGAGGCTAGATTTGAAGTCAGGTAGATGAGTCTTCCTGACTCACATATGTGTGTATGAACATGAATGTATGTGTGTATATATTTACACACACACACACACACACAGACTCTCTAATTGATAATGTCCTGCCTTCACTCTGAAACAACTTCATATACATTTTTATGTATACACATATTTGTATTTATGTACTTGTGTGTGTGTGTGTGAAATATATACAAATAGATACAAAGTCGTTTCGGGGTGGAAGCAGGCACTAGCATTTGGGCAGGGATAAGGAAAGGCCTCATGTAGGTGGAGGAGTTTGATGTGAACATTGAAGGAAGCTAGCAATTCTAAGAATTACAGATGAGAAGGAAGAACTTTTCAGACAGGAGACACAATGTAGAGTATGTGCAAGAGAGTAATAGATAATAAACCTGGAAGGGGAGAGTTTGATGCCAGGTGTGAAGGCATTTTGACTATCCAGTGGAAGAGTTTGTATAGATTCTAGAAGTAAAAAGGAACCAATGAAAGTTTTTGTTCAAGGCACCGGATAGCATAGTCAGATCTTTGCTTTAGGATTATCCCTTTGGTAGCCAGTCTCTTTGTTGCTAAGCTCTTTGGTGGAGGCCTAAATCAAGACCCATAGGAACTACAGCAGTGCCCTTCTGTTTCTAGGCTTCTCTCAACCTCTGCTGGTTAGAAAGAGATTTTCTTTTTAAATTCGATTATCTTTTTATTGGCAGTTCCAATTTTCTCCTTTATTCCACCCCTTCCCCCACCCAATGAGAAAGAAAAAAATGCAATATGCAATATACATAGGAAGTTATGCAAACCAAAGATTTGGTAACATGACTGGGGATGAGAGAATTAAGGTAAGGAGACCACTTAGGTTATTGTAATAGTGCAGTTAAGAGGGCATTTAGAGCAGGAACCTTAGAAACTCTTTGGTTCAGGCCTTTCGTTTTATAAATAGAGAAACCTCTTCTCAAAGAGGCTTAATGTGTTTCCCAAGGTCACATAAATCATAAGTGACAAAGCCAAGATTTGAATCCATGTTCTCTGACTCTAAATCCAGGGTTCTTTCCAATTGTGGAATGCTACCTCCCAGAGTAATGAGGCCTGAGGCATGGTTGTGGGCAGCTGTTGGAGTGGAATAAAGGGGATAGAATGGAGAGAAATTCTGGAGGTAGAATTAAGAACAATATGGCAGCTTATTGGATATCTGGGGTGAAGGAGAGAGGGATTAAGAATGATTCTAAATTGCAAACCCAGGTGACTAGAAGGATAGTAGTGAACTTGATACAGATAGAAAAAGTTGGTATGTGTTTTACCCAGGGGCAGGAGATATGAGATAATGAATTCTGTTTTGGACACATTGAGTGTAAGGTGCCTATGGTACACCCAGTTTAAAATATCCAATAGTTTGTTGGTGCTGCAAAATTGGAGCTCCTGAAAGAGACCAGGGATCAGTATATAGAATTAGGAGTCTTCTCCATGTAGATAATATTTGAATCCATGGGAGCTGAGTTCAACAACAGAGAGAGTGTGAAGAGAGAAGAGAAGGTCCAGGATGTGTGTGTTTGTCCTTCATTACCGAAGAACACCATGCCATCAGGGAAATAATGACATGACTTGCACTTGACTTTGTTTTGAGTGAGGGAAGGCTGTGCAGGTCACCAGCCTCACTTCTCCTCCAGAGCCATCTGAGTCAAGTGACCAGATCTTCATCAGGATGACTGAAGATGACCCAAGATGAGGCAATTGGGGTTAAGTGACTTGCCCAAGATCACACAACTAGTGAGTGTCAAGTGTCTGAGGTGAGATTTGATTTCGGGTCCTCCTGCACTCATACTCTATCCACTGCTTGAAGGTCCAGGATAGAACTTTGTCATATACCTATGGTTAGTGGATGGCTATGTATGGATGATGATCCAGCAGAGGAGATTCAGGGAGGAGCAGTCAGATAGGAGGAGGAGCAAGAGAAAAAAATGAGATGTCATGGAGACCCAGAGAGGAGAGAGTATCACCCAGTGTTTGATGTTATAACCCTCTTGAATCATCTGAGAACTGCCACCTCTTGCCCCTCCTCCCTTCCCCCAGAGTCTGAGACTATAGCCCTTTTTGTTGCTAAGATCTTTGATGGAGACCTAAATCAAGACCCATAGGAACCACAGAAATACCCTTCTGTTTCCAGACTTCCTTCAACCTCTGCTGATTGGGAAGAATTTTCTTCTTAAATTCAATTTTTTTTTATTTGCAGTTCTAAATTCTCTCCTTTATTCCACCTCTTCCCCTACCCAATGAGAAAGCAAGAAATGCAATATGCAGTATGCATAGGAAGTTAAGCAAAACATTTCCACATTAGCTATGTTCTAAAAACAAAACAAAATAAAAATCTACAAAAAAAGAAAGAGAAAAAAAGTTCTTCAGTCTGCATATCATCAGTTCACTATCTGTAGGTGGATAGCATATTCATCATGTGTCCTTTGGAATTATGGTAGATCATTGTACTGATAAGAGTTATTAAGTCTTTTATAGTTAATTATCTTTGCAATATTGCTATTAATACATAAATTGTTTCCCTAGTTCTATTTACTTCACTCCATATCAGTTCATTCAAGTCTTACTAGGTTTTTCTGAAACTGTTTCCTTCATTCTTTCAGCACAATAGTATTCCATCACATTCATGTACAATAACCTTTTTTAGCCATCCCCCAATTGATGGATATACTTTCACTTTCCACTTCTTTGCTATTTCAAAAAAGAGCTGCTATACTTTTGCACATGTGAGTCCTTTTCCTTCGATCTCTTTGGGATACAGACCTGATAGTGATATTTCTGGGTAAAAGGATATGCAGTGTTATAACTTTGGGGGCATAGTTCCAAACAGTTCTCCAGAGCTGCTGAAACTAATTCCCAGCTTCAGCAGTGCATTAGCTTTCCCCACATTCCCTCCAGTGTTGGTCATTTTTCTGTCTTCTTTATCTTAGCCAATCTGATGAGTATAAGGTAAAAAGTGAACATTTCTCTAAATTAGAGCATTTTTTCATATAATATTAGTAACTTTGATTTTTTTTCTGAAAACTCTCCTTGATCAGTTGGGAAATGGCTCTTATTTTTATAAAACTGACTCAGTTCTTATAGTTCAGAAATGAAACCTTTGTCAGAGAAATGCAAATTTCCTGTCACTCCCTCAAGTTTCATGTTTCTTTTCTCATTTAGCTACATTGGTTTTGTGTAAAAAGTTTTCAATTTTATGTAACCAAAATTATTCACTTTACTTCCTGTGAACCTCCCTTTCTCTTATTTGCTTATAAACTTTTCTATTCACAGATATGAGAGATAATTTTTGCCATGCTCCTCTAATTTGCTTATGGAGTATATAGGGTATTCAGAAAGACTGATATCTCTAGTGTGAGGGCTTGCCAAGCTCTTTTCAAGGTTGCTCATCTATCTTTGGTATCTGCCTGATTCATCCAGCTCTTGCTTGTGGCTCCAAGAAGCTGTGGTATGCACAGTGGCCACGCCCCTGTGAACTATCTTGTCACATGATCTAAACCAGGTTGAGAGCAAACAACAAGGCTCATACTCTGGTATTGAATTAGGGGGATGTCTGACCTGAGCGCATGAAGACTTTCCCTGGTGGGATGGCAATTTGAGGTGGTTCCTGACAGCAACCTTGGGAAAAAATAATGAATAGCTGAAATTTTCAAGTTTGCAAAGAATTTTATCCATGCAATCTCATTTGGTCCCCACAACCACCATATGAGTATTTTCCCCTTTTACAGATGAAAGAACTGAAATAGACAGAGGATGAGTAATGGTCTGAGGATTGTACACCTAATAAATGGTAGGAAGGGGCAGATAGGTGACACAGTGGATAGAGTGCTGGAGACTGGAGTTAGTGACCCTATGAGACCCTAGACAAGTCACTTAACCCTATTTGCCTCAGTTTTCTCATCTGTAAAATGGTCTGGAGAAGGAAATGGCAAATCACTTAGTATCTTTGCCAAGAAAACCCCAAATGGAGTCATGAAGAGTTGGATATTACTGAAAAATGATTAAACAAGAACAACCAATGGTCAGAAGCATGATTCAAAATCAGATCTTCCTAATTCTCCAAGTCTAGCACTCTATCCAGCATCACCTTGCTGCTTCTATAAGGAGGCATTGAAGATTTTGAGCAGGGGAATTGAAATAATCAGACTGTGACTTAGGAATAATATCAGCTGTGTGGAGTGTGTGTGTGTGTGTGTGTGTGTGTGTGTGTGTGTGTGTGTGTGTGTATGTGTGTGTGTTCAACCTTTGTTGATGACATGACTTGCACTTGACTTTGTTTTGAGTGAGGGAGGGCTGTGCAGGTCACCAGCCTCACTTCTCCGGAGTCATCTGATTTCAGTGAGCAGATATTTGTCAGGATGACTGGAGATGACCCAGAATGAGGCCATTGGGGTTGACTTGCCCATGGTCACAAGCTAGTGAGTGTCAAGTGTCTGAGGTGAGATTTGAATTCAAATCCTCCTGACGCCTGCACCAGTGCTCTATCCACTGCACCACCGAGCTGCCCCGTGGTGAATGTACGGCAGAGGTGGATAGGCTAGAAGTAAGGGGAACAATCATGAGGCATTTAACATAAGCCAAGCAAGAGGTGATAAAAGCCTAAATTAGAGTGATAGTTACGTGAATGGAACAAAGGGATAGATAGTAGGAATAGAAAGGGATAGAGAGGAGAGAAATATAGATAAAATGTACAAGATTCAGTAACTGACTGTATATAAAGCATGAGGAAGAGAGAAGAGGTTCCTAGATTACAAAGCTGGGTAATTGAGAAGATGGTAATGTCCTTAACAGAAGGAGAGGTTTGGTTGAGGGTCAGTTTTCAAGGAAGGGAGAAAATGAGCTCCATTGGGAAGTATTAAGTTTGTCAATTTGCTTATGTCACATGTTCTCTCAAAACACATTTGATGTGCTCCCTATACATACATGATTTGTGATAAGGAATATCTAAGTGGAGATATCCAGGAGACAGTTGGCAATGAAAGACCAGAATTCTGGAAGGCGATAATGATTGGTTCAACCATCCTGGAAAGCAATTTGGAATTATATCTCCAAAGTTTCTAAACTGTATCCTTGACCCTAGAAATACAACTATTAGGCCTTTATTTCAGAGAGATCAGTGAAAGATGAAAAGGACGTACATGTAAAAACATTTATAGCAGCTCTTTTTGTAGTAGCCAAAACTTGGAAACTAATAAAGTATCCCTTCTGTTGGGGAATGGTTATACAAATTCTGATATGTGAATGTAATGGAATATTATTGTGCCTTAGGAAATGGCAAAACGACCAGTTTCAGAGGAAACTTGGAATGTCTTTATGAACTGATGCAAAATGAAACGAACACAACTAGGAGAACAATTTATGTAATGAAAATATTGTAGAGGAAAACCACTTTGAAAGCCTTTAGAACTTGGCCAATACAATGGTAAACCACATGTCCAGAGGACAGAAGATGAAACATACCATTCACTTAAAATGCCTAGACTTAGAATTTCAGTCATGGCCAACATGGGGCTTTGTTTCGTTGGAATGCTTATATTGAGGATATATTTTGTTTGTTTTTCCTTTTGGTTCAGTGTGGGATGTTTTGTGTGTGTGTGTGTGTGTGTGTGTGTGTGTGTGTGTGTGTGTGTGTGTGTAGAGGAGTAGTGGAAGGGACAGATTATAAATATATGTAAAAATGAGCATTTTAAAAATTAATTTTTTTCAAATGTCAACTCTGAAAACAAATGACCAAAACGTCATGTTTTACTTTTTGACACAGAGGTTATGCAACTCTAAAAATACCAAAGAACTCACACAGGTCATCACAACCATAGTTAACTCTAAGAAATAAAATAAAGCAAAAACAAAATAAAAAAGTAGGGCCAACAGTGGTCATAAACAAAAAACTTTATTGTTTTGGAGAAGGAAAGCTAGACAATTGTGTCTTGGCCTCCTCTAGAGGGAGACCTCCTTTAGTGAGGCCAATTTTAATACATATAGCAATGGTTGTGCAATGAGCTGTAGCCCTGAGAATGAGGGGTAACAATGACATTGAGACAAGTTTGATATATAGCAGGGTTTCATGACTGGAACATGGGTCCTGCAGGTGCTTGTCCAAACTCAGGACCACCTATGGCTAATGTGAAACAATTGTGGGATTTTGCTGTGGCATAATTTATCCAGCAGGTGAGTGCAGAGGATTGTTGTTCTGCCAAACTCAGGGCACAGCTTGCTTGCTGGGTCATCGCTCTGGAAAATAGAGGTGTCTTCTAATAGTAAAAAGAGAGGGGTGGTCTTGGCATGGGGATCCTGACACATGTAACATCTCCTTTATCATTCCCCCTGTTATCCCACCCCTGCCATTGAAAAAACAAATTAAAACAAAGCCCTTGAAACAAATATGTGTAGTCAAGCAACAAATTCCTGCATTGTTCATGTCTATAGCAATATATATTTATCTACATTATCTGTATTCTGTGTTCTTAAGTCTGTCATCTCTTTATTAGAAAGTTGATAGCATATTTCATCATGAGTCTTCTGGGATTGTGAGTGATCATTGTGTGAATATATGTTCTTAAGCCTTTCAAAGTTATTTGTAAGTAAATTTATTATATAAAAATATTTTATTGATGTTTTTTGTTTCTTACATCACCACAGTATTCCTTGTATTGCTTTCCTTCTCCCTCCCTGAGAGCTATTCCATGTGGTAAGTAATGTTTTTTTTAGTATAGTGGAGATTTCTGAGAAGATGATAGATTAGGTCAGGAAATATCAGGCTCTCCAAATTTCTCCCACAAATAAGATGGAGCATCTTCTCAAAGTGAACATAGCAGAGGGTTGGGAACCCTAATGACTGTGAGCACTTGTCAGAGAGCAGAGCCCCAAGTTTTAGTCCCAGGGCAGAGGGGAGACTTAAAGTTTGTCGACCTGTTTCCCTGGTTACTGATGAAAGTGTTGCCAAGGGAAGATACATTTAGCAGAGTACCACTCACATCTCACAGACAAAGGCAGGAACAGTTTAAAAGCCTGAAGGAAGTCCACCTTCTAAACCTAGAGTCTTTCAAAATTTAGAGTTGGAAGGCATCTTTGAGCATATCTAATTCAAAACTCTTATTCTACAGCTAAGAAAACTGAGACTCAGTGAATTTAAGTGACTTGCCCAAGGACACATGGTTAATTAATGGCAGACTGAAAACTGGAGCTCAGGGTTTGTATTTTTTCCCACAATGATGTTGGCCTGGAGCAGAATGATTTTCAGCTGTTCAGCAATAGTACACTATTTCTATGTCATGTCATATCAGTTCAAGGTCCTTTTCTGACATGGTCAGTTGCTTTCTTTCCTTCTTTCTTGTTCGTTTTTAATTTTTGAGGCCAGATGTCCCTATTTCACCAAGGCTGGAAGTGTAAGGACTACTCTTTGGTCTGACTGGCATGGAAACTTTCACCTCCTCAGTTTCCAACTTGGGTTAGTTCACCTAAGGGAAACTTGGTGGCTGCCCTCTCTATGGAGCTCAGCATATTGGTGCCAGTCTTAATGTGGATGCACAATCAGCTTATGTCTTATTGCAGTTCAGAACTACTGAATTCTAGTGCCCAAAACCTGTACTAATTGCTTTCTTACTCAATATTGCCTTGTCATTTTTATAACTATTTGATCAAAAATTCACCTTTCACATTTTTTGGACTATATTGTGCTATGAAGATGAAATAAAACTGTCACTAGAAACCCAAATACTCCAAGTTTTATCTTGTGTCAAGGAACTGTAAATGACTGTTTGCATGTAATGTGATAGGCACTATTCAAAACAGCTTAACCTCTATCATAATTAAAAACAAATTCTCAACTTGGTAATGAGAAACACTTAATGGTGTTTATCATGTTTTCCCTTTCCAGACTTGGAATTGCTGATTTCAAATATTTGAAGTAATAAAATGACACATTACATATAGCTTCTTTTTCATTGCTTTTTCTAGGCTGAGCAAAACATCTGGAAAAGTTTTCTATCCAGGAAAATCCTTAGATTCTCAAAATAACATACATCCTCAATATTTTATGCCACCTTGTGACTAAAAAAAGAGAAGGGAAATGAAAACTTTATTTATTATCTGAAGCTTCTTTTTGACTTCATTCCCCAGAGATGTAAATCATTTTTCTGTCACTCTTTTAAAAAAAATAAATGGAGAGGCAGGTAGGTGGCTCAATGGATAGAGCACCAGCCCTGGGGTCAGGAGAATGTTTGAGGAATTCCTCAAACACTTAATAACTGTGTCACCCTGGGCAAGTCACTTAATCTCAATTGCCTCAAAAAAAAAAAAAGATGAAAAAGGATTACCAAGTAACTTTAAATAAAATTTTATTGCAATGTATATTTGATTTATTTTCAATTTTAGGACTGGGTTAGTTTACAAACTATACTTTAATTGTATAGCATAGAAAGACCAAACATATTTTGCAGAAAATGTTTGGTGATCAGCTATTTTTGAACTTCATAACACTGACCCCTTAACAAAAGTTTTGTAGTTGTGAATTACTTCAGTTGTCATCAACACATTTAGGGCTTTTAAGAGACAGTATGACAGTGAAAAGAGCAAAAGACTAAGAATTAGGGAACTTAGATTTACATTATTAATGTGACTGGGACAAATCACAATCTCTCTGAGCATCGGTTTCCTTATCTGTAAAAATGGAGATAATACTAACATTTAAAAAAACTCAAAGGAAGGACTCTGATAATTTGTTTAGATAATTTTTCAACAAGAGTAAGGATTACATAGGATGAGAGGGTGTTTGATCAGTGAGAAATGAGGGATCCTCTGAAGAAGAGGCTATTCTTGCATTTCCTTCCCCACATAATCACTGTGAGGAAAATGTTTTATAAACACAAGCTTTATGCAAATGTGAGTCTTTGTTAATAAAGAAAGACTTCATGTAAAAAAGGGTAAGGGGCTAGGACAGAGCTTTGGGAACACCCAAACTTAGGGGGCATGATCAGGATGATGAACCAATAAAG
>JAQQSK010014870.1:0-10979 GCA_028658325.1 Potorous gilbertii | reverse complement strand
GAGTATTGTTCTTGCTACTAGAAAATAATTAATACAGGTAATGGAGAATACAAAGTTATCTGGCCCTACAGGACAAAAGAGAAGATGGGGTAAGGGAAGGGAGGGATGATAGAAGAGAGGGCCGATTGGTGATATGGGTAATTAGAATGTCCAGTGTATCGGGGAGGGGGGAGGGGACAATTGGGGAGAAAATTTTGGAACCCAAAATCTTGTGAAAATGAATGTTAAAAGTTAAATAAATTTATTTAAAAAAAATAAAAAAAAAGAAATTAAAAAGAAAGATTGGATTTGATAACTAACATTTGCTTCATTATGCCATAAAAATTCCTCTTCTATCACTTTATTACCTTTTATTCTCTTTAAGAGATGAAATAAAGTCCCCAAGTTATTTTTTTTTACTATTTGAAATAATGCTAAAACCAAAGCAAGTGACATTTTCAAATTTTCCATATTAAAATTAACAACATTTTCAAAGGCATATAATACAATGAATTTCAAGGTAAATGAAAATTGTATTGAAATTTGATTACCAAAATATTATTAAAAATCCATGAACCCCATTTTATTGTCTCACTTATTATCATACATCAATTTCAATTCTTCCAGTTTGGACCAAACAAACTTGAAAAAGTAGAAAAATAATATTCTTGAGCATATTATTTGTCACCCCAAGTCACTCTGGTGCTCCATAGTTTCTTCATGGCATTTTTTACTTCTGCATTCCTGAGAGTATAGATCAAAGGATTGAGGAAGGGAACTATAATTGTATAAAATACAGACACCAACTTATCAAGAGGGTAGGTGGTTGAGGGACGAGTGTATATGAATATGCAGGGACCAAAGAATATGATGACCACAAAGATGTGGGAGCTGCAGGTGGAGAGGGCTTTGCGCTTCCCCTCTGCACTATGATTTCTCAGGGAGTGCAGTATCATTGTGTAGGATATCATCAGCAAAACAAAGCTTATTGTGCATATGGCTCCACTATTGGAGACTACTAAAAGATTTGATACATATGTGTCCATGCATCCCAGTCTTAACAAAGGTTGCAAGTCACAGAAATAGTGATCAATCACATTCGGACCACAGTAGGGCACGTTCAAGATAGGGATTATTTGAGCAAGAGATTGTAGAAACGATCCTATCCATGCCCATCGAATCAGTATCTCACACATCCTATGGTCCATGATGACTGAATAGTGTAGAGGTTTACAGATGGCCACAAATCGATCATAGGCCATTAAAATGAGTACAAATACCTCCATGCAGCCAAAGAAATGCATGGCAAATAGTTGCATCATACACTCATCAAAGGAAATAGTATTCTTGTGAGAGATGTTGTCCACAATCATTTTGGGTGCTGTGGTTGTAGAGAAACAAGAATCTGCAATGGACAAGTAGGTTAAGAAAAAGTACATAGGCGAACCAAGTGTGGGACTAGTCTTGATGGTCACAACAATTAATAGGTTCCCCAACACCGTGGCAGTATAGAACACCAAGAAAATGGCAGCAACTATTTTCTGTCTCTCTAGGTCCTGAGTCAGGCCAAGCAGAATGAATTCAGTCACATTGTTTTTCATCTCTAGGACTCAAGAGGGAAGGACGCCGGTGAAAACTATCTAATATAAGAAAGGAATGAAGAAAAATTAATAGAGCAGAATTTGAGAGTTCTCTATAAAAGAAACAGTGCTTGACTCTATATATTTAAGCTTCTGTTATTTTTATTTTCAAAGCCTTAGAAGAACTTGAAATCGAAAATATTCCTACAATCTGCTCCAGCTCATCTAACTCATTTTTTTGCTATTTGGATGTGTGTGTGTGTGTGTGTGTGTGTGTGTGTGTGTGTGTGTGTGTCTATGATTCTATATGTTTTTATGTGTGTGAGAGGGGGGGTCGGCCAGGGAGGGAGGGAGGGAGAGAGAGCGAGCTAAAATATCCTCTGGGAAGTGACACAAAAATAGCACTATCTATAAACTTACTGGAAGACATGAATGGATAAGCATGTGTAGGTTGAAATAAATTTGATTGGATAGGATTAAGAGTTCGTAAATCTTTTTGATAATTTTACTTTATTTCAGTGTGTGTGTCTGTGTGTGTGTGTGTGTGTGTGTGTGTGTGTGTGTGTATGTGTATAATTTAAGAACTCAAACTGCCCTCCCTAATTTTCCATTGTTAACATCTTGGGAATAGTTACTATCTCCCAAGTATAGAATTCCTTTTATCAAAATGCTCCCCCTAAAGCAAAATGACTACCAGAAGAATTAATGTTAACAAATTAAACTCTCTGTGAGCGTGAACATTTTCTTGCTAACTTGGAAGGAAAGTTTAGTCAACACACAACTGGCAAAAGTGGAGCAGAAAAGGAGTGGGCAGCTTTCAGAGATTTGGTGTATAGCACTGCATTTTCTCATCTGCGTCAGAACACTTGCAAACGCGAAGGCTGGATTGATGAAAATGATGGGGGAATTCAGAATTTGCTAAAGAAGAAACGAGAACTCTCCAGGATTTACCACCAGGATGGTAAATCCACCTCTAAGATGGCAGCATTTAATTCCATCAAAAGTAAAGTATAAGCGAAGTTTTGAGAGAATCAGTATTCCTGGATCAGTAAGAAGGCAGATGAAATTCAGTTTTATGCTGATAGTAAGAATCCAAAGTGTTTTTATGATAACCTGAAAGCGATTTATGGACAAAAACCTATGGTGTATCAGAATTATTAAGTGCTGAGGGAGCCACACGGATTAGTGATAAAGGCATGTTCCTAGAGAAATGGGCTGAACACTTCCATACTACTCTCAAAACACCATCATCAATCAAAGCTGAGGCCATTGACTGTTTAGCTCAGGTTGAAGTCAATCCCCCCTTAGCTGAAATTCCAACTAAAGAAAAGGTTTTAAGGGGCATTAGTCTCCTTTCATGTGCAAATCACCTGGTGCTGATTCTATTCCAGCTGAGATTTACTAGGTAGGGTGACCACTGCTCAAACCAAAGCTGACTGAAATTTTCCAGGTTATATGTTGCGAGGAAATTATCCCCTATGCGTTCAAGGATGCCTCCATTGTCCATCTCTATAAAGGTAAAGGGAATAGACTGTCCTGTGAAAATCACAGGGGAATCCCTATCTTCATCATTGCTGGTGAAATTCTTACTAGAATCCTCGTCAATAGGCTTATCCTTCACCTGGAAGGTGGTCATACATATGAGAGCCAATGTGGCTTCGGAAAGACTGAGGAACAGTCGATATGGTGTTTGCTGCCTGACAATCCAAGGAGAAATGCCAGGAGCAGAACAGAGGTCTGTACAAATTGTTTGTAGATCTGACCAAGGTTCTTTGACACTGTTAGTCATGAGGATTTATGGAAAACTATATCAACATTTGGCTGTCCAGAGAAGATCATCGGTATTATACGTCAATTTCATGACGGCATGCTTTCCTGAGCTCTGGATGATGGACAATGCTCTCGTGACTACTCAATCACCAGTGGAGTGAACCAGGGCTGTGTGTTTGCTCCCACACTTTTTAGCATGATTTTTCAGCCATGTTGACAAATGCTTTGAATGAGGAAGAACATGGCATTAAGGTTAGTTACTACACTGATGTTAAGTTCCTCAATCTGAAAAGGTTGCAAGCCAAGACCAAAGTTGAGGGAGTGTTAATATATGATTTTCTGTTTGCAGATGATTGTGCACTCAATGCAGCATCTGAAGCTGAGATGCAACAAAGTATGGATCAATTCTCTGCTCCCTGTTGCTAATTTTGGTCTAATAGTTAACACACACACACACACACACACATACAAACAAAAACACAGGTGCTCCATCAGTCAAAATCACAACATTCATATGTATAAACATCGATTGTTAGGGACCCAAGAGTCTGAGCCTGATCTCTCAGGCCCGCAGGCCTTATCTGACCAGCAGAGGCCTGCAGGCCTTGGAGGAGTGTAGCTGTAAGCAATGACCAAGGTAGGAGACAATATAGTAAGAACTCCGTTTATTCAAGCAGCAAGCGGTGCTTTTATCTCTTTTCTGACACCAGTGCCCTAAGTGAACTTATCAGCAATTAGTTTGCCCTTATAAGGAAGTAATATGCCTTTGACCAGAACTGCCCAGGTTTGACACGTAGCCCCTAGAAAGAAAAATATTTTAGGCCTTTTTTGTTCTCTGAAAAGCCTGGGAAAAAAAGCCTTGAGCAAAACAGGAGCAGAACTCTTCCTCCCAACGCCATTTTGTTCATGCCTTACCAGGCTCCCCTCAGTGTACCTGAGTCGTGACCAGTGAATGCCGTCCAAGAGGCTGTGGGTTGACAATTCCCTTGCAATCGGTTACAACAAATGGAGAAGTTTTGAATGCTGTGAATAAGTTCACTTACCTGGGTAGTGTACTTGCCAGGGAGGTACACATTGACAATGAGGTTGATGAACACATTGTCAGAGTTAGTTCAGTGTTTGGGAGGCTCTGAAGAAAGGTTTGGGAGAGAAGAGATACTAGACCGACTATCAAAGTGACGGTCTACAGAGCCCTTGTGCTGACCTCATGGCTGTTATGCTAGTGAAACATGGACAGTCTACCAGCGTCATGCCAATAAACTGAATCGTTTCTATTTGAACTGTCTTAGGAAGATTCTGAGGATCAACTGGCATGATAAGATACCAGACACTGAAGTCATTTTTCAAGCTCACCTGTCAAGTATTCAAACTCTGCTTCAGAGAGTGCAACTGTGGTGGGCTGGCCATGTTGTCCGAATGCAAAATATATGCTTGCCAAAAATAATGTTTTATGGAGAACTTGCATTGGGCAGGTGATCACATGGTGGCCAGAAGAAACGATACAAGGACACTCTCAAGAACTTTGGATTTGAGTGTGCCACGTGGAAGACACTGGCACAGGATCGCTCAGCATGGCGTGTCCACATAAGAAAAGGTGCTGTGCTCTTTGAGCAAAGTAGCACTGAGACAGCAAAAAGTAAAGTAGGATGCACAAATTTGGGATATCCACCTCAAATATGCATAAGGACTATCTGGGCCAACCTCTGGTCGAGTATTCCATGCTTGCATTGGTCTGATCAGCCACAGTCAGACACACTGAAATTTCACTTTACAATGTTGATGTCATTTTGATCCTCTTTGAGGATGAAGAACAACAACCAAGAATCCTAAATCCCTTAATGTAGTATTAAAAATCCCTCCAGAATGTAAAGTCAGCCTATCCTTGCAACTGATATCAAATATCTTGTCCTCAAATCATCATTCCATCCATAGTGTTTTGTAGAATGGTAAAGTATCCATAGAGAGGGTGTTGGTGGCTGGAACATAGAGTGGATTATCGTGGTTGCTCTATGGATAGAATATTTGGCTTGGTTTCAGGAAGACTTGAGTTCAAAATCCACCTCAGACAATTTTTAGCTATATGATTCTGATAAAGTCAATCAGTCTTAGCATGCTTAGCAGTAATATGGAGATAATAGTAGCAACCAGCTCCTTGAGTTGTGTTGAAAATCCAATAAGGTGGCCTGCGAAATGTTCTACAATATATAATGCATGTTATGGATCATGGGACAATATTCATTGCTTCATCAAGTCTTCTTGTGTCTTTTACCCATCAACCAAGACAGGAGTGCTGATAGAATTACCTGATCCGGAATTCACAGCTGAACACTAGGCTATTTTATCCAACTTCTTCATTTTAACTATGAGAAAACAGCCCCAGAAAAGCTAAGTAGATCCCTGAAGGCCATACAGTTGTCAGAGGTGAAGAGCTTGAATTGATCTTGTTTCCTATGATTGCAAATCTAATTCTCTTTGAACAATACTACATCTTCTTTATCAGATAGTCTTTAGCACATAATTGTGTCCCATTTATTGATTTCATTTCCTTAAGTGTTAAAACAAAGAAGGCAAAACATGAATGAAAGCTCTAAAATTTACTGAAACCATTAGACAATCACTCACCTTTCTTTATTGTTCCTAACTGAAACCTGAAGACCTCTTACTGATTTTACAACTGTGTATTCTGAAGTGTGGGGGAGGCTTCTACAAATGCAACATTTATATACCTGGCTTTAATTTCACTTGATCCTTCTAGATGGTCCAGAAAGTCATCAAGATCAGTGGAGAGAGTGAGCCTAGAAACAAGTTATTCACAACTTAAGATGGGAAAAAATATAACGAAAAGTTCATAAACCGTAAATTGATCAAATTATTTATTACCATACGGATGTCATTTGCCTTCTATTTTCACCTTTCCAATTCTTGCCTCCTTAGATGAGAATTCACTTACAAACGTCACCTTCCATCCTCTGTCCTTGGAAGATACAACGAATTCAATAACCATTTATTAAGATCCCAACATGTTCTAGGCACCAAACAAATACTGTCACATCTGAATGAAATTGCTGTAACATGAGCAAAACTGCACGGTGATATGGTGATAAGAAATCTGCCTGTGGATACAGTTCTGTTACATGCTAGTATGAGCCTAGAAAGTCAAGTCATGTAGTGCTTTAATTCCAGATCAAATATTTTAATATTATAAATTACAGAAAGTTGATGATCTGGAGTGCAGTAGATAATCTCTTCAAAAGTATTCACTATTCAAGCAACATTCCAACCCCAGCCCACCTGTTCTCTCAAAAAGAAAAAAAGGTTAAAGAAAAGTGACCATTTTTTAAGAAATTGGAAATTTATGATGTTCTTGGACTATCATCCAATTACACTTCTTTCCTGAAGACCCATATGTGATATGATATGAGGTATTCACCTTTGACAGAATAAGTGGGATATTGTTTAAATTTCTTAAAGAACATTTTTCCCGTTTTCTGTCACACTAAAGTTCAGAGCTCTTCTTTCCCTGACCTGTACTCTAATTCACTGATAGCTATTAAAGGACAAAGTCTTTTTTAGTCACACAGATACATAAAGGAATTGCATTGAAGTACAGAAATTTAGAGAACTGACTCCATCACCAGGGAAATGAGGTCACTCTCTATGGGACAGGTGGCGCCTTTAGCTCATTTGACTTTGATCGGTGAGGGAGCTAATTTCCCTTGCCAATTAGTGCCAGTCTGCCTTAGTGCTAGGGTTTTGCTGAATTATCAGGAAGCGAATTGTATAGTCAATATATTGTCTTCTTCAATGTATGAAAGTTCAAGACAACTTCATTTATGCTGTTGTTTCTGAGATACATTTCTCATTATGAATGTCCTGGAAGGTTTCTTTTGAATAACCCAAAGAGGTTCAGAAGAACAGTTTCGAAGGATTTTATGTAATTCAAAGTTTAAAAACATTTATTAAAAACATAGAATGCCAGGCAATGTATTACATCTTAGGAAACAAAAACAAAAACAAATAAAAAAGAACCCAACCTCTCTCTTTTTACCTGAGGTACAAAGTGTATATGTATATGTGTATATACATATATATATATGTATACATATATATATGTATACATATATATATATACATATATATGTATACATATATATATATGTGTGTGTATGTGTGTGTAAACACACGTGCATATACACATATATAAGCATATATGTGTGTATGTGTATATAAATATATCCATACACACATATACACATAGATATAGATAGATAGAAGTAGATAGATAAACAGATATGAAGAAGATAAATGGTAGGAAGAAAGATAATGCATTGACTATGAAATTCATTTACCTGAAAATTCAGTTAAATGCTGGCAGTCAGGCAGACTGGAATTAATGGGCTAGGGAAGTTTCCTCCCTCACTGACCAAAGCCAAATGAGCTAAAGGCTCCAACTATCTTTCTCTGTTCTCCATAAATATGACAAACACACTATAACTTGCTTCCCTAATTTGTTGATACTATAAATATTTACACCTAGAGCATGCACACATTTGAACTTTCTTCTTGTGTACAGAGTCAGGCATTGGTCTATACTTAGTTATTGCTCCACTGCTATCCAAAATTCCCAGGAGTTCTTATCACAGAAACTGGGGTCCTTGTGTTTTTCAAACAATAGATTGCTATATTAATTGACTACTGTGTCATGAGTACCTAACCTATCCCACTAGTCTATCCCTCTTTTTCTTAGCCAGTACCAAGTGTTTTTGAAGATTGAGGCATTACAATATAATTTGACATCTGGTAGGGCTAAGCCACCTTTGCTAGAATTTCTTTTCTTTAATTCCCTTGATATTCTGGACCTTTTGTACTTCCAGGTGAATTTTGATATTATTTTTTCTTTGTCTAGAAAATAATTATCTGATAGTGTTATTGGAACGTCACTTATTAAGTAAAATAATTTAGGTAGAACCGTAATTTTTATTATATTATCTCGGCCTATCCATGAACAACTGATGTTTTTCCACTTATTGAGATATGACTTCATTCATGCGAAAAGCTTTTTATAATTTTGTTCATGTAGTCTCTGGGTTCTTTTTGGCTGATAGACTCCCAGATATTTGACAGTACGATTTATGTGGGCTTGTTGTGTAACCTGCACCTTTGCCAAAAATGTTTATTATTTCAAGGAATTTTCTATTTTATTATTTGGGATTCTCAAAGTATATCATCATATCATCTTCAAAGAGAGATAAGTACGTTTCTTCTTTGCTTGTTCTAATTCCTTCAATTCCTTTTTCTTCTCATTGTTAAGCTAACATTTCGAGTATCATATTGTGACAATGGGGATAATGGACATCCTTGTTTCACCACTTATCTTATTGGAAATGCATCGAGCTTGTCCCAATTGCATATAATGCTTGCTAATGCTTTTAGGAAAATACTTTAAGGAAGGCTCAATTTTTTTTTTTACTATCTTTTCAACAGAAACAGGTATTGCATATTGTCAAAAATTTTTTCTGCATCTTTTTCATGCCTCACTTAAGACTTGTGTTTGAAGACCTAATTTTCTATTGAACTCTGGCATTTTCATCAGGAAAGTCTGGAAATTCATTATTTCAATTTATTTATTTATTTTTTAGTTTTCAGTATTTAATTCCACAATTTGAGTTGCAAATTTCTCCCCATCTCATCCCTACCTCCACCCCAAGTCACCGTGCATTCTGATTATCCCATCTCTCAGTTGGCCCTTCCTTCTTTCACACCTTGCCTTCCCCTATCCCTGTCTACATTCTTTTCTTGTAAGGGAAGATAAATTTCTCTACCCCATTACTTTGTATGTCTTATTTCCCAGTTGCATGCAAAAACAATTCTCAATATTCATTCGAAAAACTTTTACTTTCAGTTTCTCTCTCTTCCTCTTTCCCCACTCATCCCCACAGAGAAGGCAAGAAATTCAATACAGGCTATACCCGTGTAGCAATGCGAAAGACTTCTGTAATAATCATGTTGAGAAAGAGTAACTATATTTCCCTCCATCTTATCATGCCCCCTATTTATTCTGTTCTCTCTTTTGACCTTGTCCCTTCCCAAAAGCATTTACTTCTAAGTACTCTCCCCTCTCATTTGCTGTTCATTCTATCATGCTCCTCACAATCTACTTATCCCCTTCTCTCCTACTTTCTAGGAAAATAAGATAGATTTTCATACTAAGCTGAAAGTGCATGTTATTTCCTTCTTAATTCAAATGTCATGTTACCTTTCCTATTTCCCTCTCACTTTCCCCTTTCTCCCCTCCATTGAAAAAGCTCCTTCTTGCCTCTATTATGAGAATTAATTTGCCCAATTCCATTTCTCCTTTTCTGCTCCCAATAAATTTGTCTCTTACCCCTTAATTTTATATTTCGATATCATCCCTGCCTATGTGTCTCACCCTGTGACCTCTATCTATACGTATATAATCCCTTCAACTACCCAAACACTGAGAAAAATCTCAAGAGTTACAAATATTGACTTATTTGAACTTCAAGGAGCCAACATAGCCAAATAATTGGTAAATGCTTTCTCTTCCTCCTCTTTCTGAGCTTGAAAGGACCAAAAATTATTTTCCAAGAATAATCCTGAAATGGTGGGATCAGTAGAATGGGCAAATAGAAACTTGGCAGTTGAGGTTAGGAAAATCACTAAGGAAGATCCCTCTTGCTGTGGCTGAAGGGGAAAAATACAGGACCGAGTTGTCCCAGACAGCCCCACCTCAGCAAACTGTGAGGAGATTTGGAGCCCAAGGAGTATGGAGCTCTGTAACCACTAATACCAGGACCCCAGGCATGAATCAGCTCCCAGGGGCATCCAGAACATACTTCAGCAGGCAGCATCAGCAACCACTGGGCTTGCCTATGCTCTAGTTCAGCAGAGGAGACCTCTTGTGGCCAGACCACCACGTGCCCACATTTAACAGGCTAGTTCTAGGGTAAATGCGGGAAAGCACAGAAAAACTTCACCTGGAATGTGCTTTCTTACAACAGCCAGCTCAGCACAAGTTAAGCTGCAGCATTTTCGCTTCTAGCTGAAAGAATTGGAGGCCACAATGCACAAAGCCTCAAGTTCAATGCACAAGAATGGTGACACAAAGTCCCTCATTCCATAGATCCAGAAATCTACTTTCAAAGCCAGGAAAAGGTTGATAATCATCATCATGTGTAAAAAGCAAAGCAGGAAAAAAAGATCATAGAATAAATATATTTATTATTTATAAAACATAAATACTAAAGAAGTCAGCATTGAGACTGGACTCCCATTTAAAACTTCAAAAGGGACTATGCAGTGGCTGCAAGCAAAAAGAGGATAGTTGGAAGAGATAATGAAGAATTTTAGGGGGGGCGGAGCCAAGATGCCGGAGTAGAAAGACTCACCTATTCTAGGTCCGAACCCACAGCCCATAGATTTCCTGTAAAAAGAACTCCTGACAAAATCTGGAACAGTGGAAGCCGCGCAGAAACACAGTGAAGGAGATTTCCGTTGCAGAGAGCCCTGAAAAACCTACCGCCAAGGTACCCCAAAGTGAAGCAGAGTCCTGTATTGCCGAGCGCTCCCCTCCCCCACCCCGGCCACGCGGCACTGAGAGGAGCGAGCAGAGCCCCGCAGGCGTCAGGG
>JAQQSK010014869.1:0-10979 GCA_028658325.1 Potorous gilbertii | reverse complement strand
GACTTTTAGGATACCCTATATATAGTACTTTCTAAAGTAGTTTTTTTTTTTTAAGCCACGGTATGTGAAGTGGCAAATTCCAATTTCATATGGAATCCTATTTGGGGGATTCTATGTGCATGAAAATACTATATAGGAAAAGAGAAAGAAATAATACAGATAATTTTAGTAGTTTCAGCACTAGTCCCATATTTAGTATCTTTTAAAATCACCAGTTTTCCAACAGGACTGAGACAAGCAGGTGAGTTGAAGGAGTCAGGGAAGGTAAAATCAAGCAGAAGGGATGGGAGAGCAGGGCTCTTTGTTCTTCTCCACTACTTTCTTCAGAAAACCCAGCTGTGGAGGCAGGGTGCAGGGAGACACAGCGTAGGCTGTGGAATTTAAATTCTTTTCATCTCTTCATTGAGCATCCCATGTGATAGGCCTGGCATTGTTTCAGGTTCCCGTTGTTCAGCTAGAGCAGTTAGAGTACGGGTTTCTGGAGAGACCTGGCTCACTCAGCGTCAATGAGAGAGACCATCTGGAGCTTTCCTGCATTCTACTGAACCAGGTAAATGCCTGGCAGGAGGCAACTTTCCCCAGTTTAATAGTAATTCTATTCGCTAGGTTATTATCAGCAAGTAATAAACACATTTACTAGACTGATTTCTCAAAACACATCAAAAAAGAAAAAAACCTAAAAATGCAGATTATGTTTATGGGTATGTGTACACCACACTCACACCCATACACACACACACACACACACACACACACACACACACACACAGAGTGCCTTCTCTTCAATCTAGTTCTTTTTCCTTCTGAAAGAGCATTTGTTTTTCTTTAAACAATTTCCACATTCTTAACTGACACAATGAATTTCAGTTTTTCCAGTTTCTCTTCTAATTTGTTTTAGTCTACTGTCTTCTTATTGGTTCTCAGACCACTGGCCTCAGACAGAGACACATTCCTTCATTCCTGTTCCCTTTTTCCATTCCTCTTTTCCCTGGCCTCTTTCCATTATCTGATTAATTTTCCACCTGTTTTTTTTTCTCTTTGACAGCTTATACCCATTCATAGTACATTCCTCCTATTCATAGTCTCTTCAATTTGGTTCATCTCCTATTGTTTCCATATAAAAGAAAGAAAAGAAAAATTCATGATATTTTTCTGAACCCAAATAACATAAAACTATTCAATTCCACCCACTCTCTGATTAAGCGGTAAACTACTTGAAGGCAGGGACTATGTCTTATAAGCTTATTTATCTTGTATGCATTTATGATGTAAAATTATAATATATTTACATATAATGTATAATTATAATGCAGTTATAATGTATTATTTTTCTGGCTTCAGGTAGAATAAAAGTATTGCATTCCATCTACTATCTGATTAGATTATAAGTTACTTGAAAGTAAGGATTGCATTTTTTAATAAACATTGATTCTGTATGCATTTATAATCTGTCCCTTCCATGATCCTCTCAAATTGAACAATAACAATGAAAAGAAAAACTTTATCATAAATATACAACATATAGCAAAGAAAATTCCTATATTAGTCATACCCCAAAAGTATGTCTCTTTGCATTTTGCATTTATCACCTCTCTGAAAGGAATGAGTGGTATGTTTCATCTTCAGTCCTCTGGACTGATGGATGATCTGTCATTATATTGAGCAGAGTTCTGGTCTTCCAAAATTGTTTTTCTATGTAATATTGTCCCTGCATACACTGTTTTCCTATGATTGCCCTCTCACTCTGCATCACTTTACAAAGACTTTTACAATTTCCTCTGAAATTGTCCGTTTTGTCATTTCTTTTGGCAAAATATTCCATTATGTTTATATACCATAATTTATTTAGCCATTCCCTAATAAGTGGACATCCCCTTAACTTCCAATTTTGGATTATTATTAAAAGAGCTGCAATAAATATTTTTGCACATATAGGCTTTTTGAGGAAAACCTTGTAACACTGAGAGCTCTCTGTCATTAAATATTGGATACATATTTGTCAGGGATGCCAGAAAGTATTAGTCCGGGAGTTGGATGACATCACTGCAAAGAGCTTTTCATTCTCTAGGATGCTGTGATTCCAAGAATGACATTCTCGGTGTCATGGAAATTGTCTGCTGCATCTAGGAGTTCATGTGATATACATCTTGAAACACGGTAGGAACTAACATAATTAAGAATGAAGTTAAATCTAAAAACTCTCTCTACTGCTTCTACTTCCTGTGGCTCTGTTCTCATCTACCCAAACACCTTTCCTTGTGTTGTCTCCTTAATATGCTTTCGAAGGGCTAGGAGGAACATGTTTGTTAGACTTTTAACATGAAGGAAGACTTAGCGATCTAAGTCTATGTAATGTCTATAAAAAGTATCTACAAGTCTACAAAAGGTCTCCCCTTTACTTCTCTTTGTGGGCATTTTTTTTTTTACCTTGAGACATTTACATCTTTCACTGGCCTGGAAGTTTGCTGTAGGTGACGATGGAGAGATTGTACATTTGTTTACTGGTTCTATAATCAGCAAGTGCTTATTAAGTACTGTTCCCTGACTCTTTTTACTCTGTGGTATCACAAAATACTCTCACCAGCTGTCAGAGTGATAATGAGACATGTGAAGTGTTTGCCATTCCAGGAGCAACCAAAATACCTTATGAGGCTAAAGAAAATCTTGCCAGGAGTAGGATAAAGTATTTTCCTCATTGTCATAGCCGATAACCTTTTCTCAGCCTTCTTCATCATTTACCTTTCAGCAGCATTTGACACACCTCCTTCCTTTCCTTTCTTTTCATGACCTGTACTCTCCTACTTATTCTCTTACCTCTGTGATTTCACTGATGACTATGCTTACTCATTCCACGTACTAAAATATAAATGTTAAATTAAGATATAGTTCTCAGCCCAATTCTATTTTTTGATATTCATTCCCATGGTTCAATTATGACCTTTATGTTCATAACTTCCAAATCTGCATTTCTAGCCATGACCACTCTACCAGGCCTCATCTTGTGTTTCTAGCTGCCTGATGGACATTTCCATTTGTAGGTATTACTGTCAGCTACAATCCAACATATCTAAAATAAAATTTCATTTCTACCCCTTCAAATATCTTCCCCTAATGAATTATCTAATTCTCTTTAATGATAACACCATACTCTTAAGCATTCAAGATTGTATCTTTGAATATTCCTTTTCTCTTTGCTCACATCTGATGCCATCAATTCCTCCCTCAAAATGTCTCCTGCAATTAATGGAATAGATCAGATAATAAAGACATAGAAGCCAAGTTATATAATAGTCTAATGTTTTATAAGCCCTAAAACACAAAGGATAGGAAGAAGTATCCTTGAGTCAACAAGACTCAAAGAAATGGAAAATAGTTTGATATAAAATAGTATTAAACTAGTTTCTTCCATATGCACTAAAATAAATTCCAAATAGACAAATGATTTAATTGAAAAACCATCTTTTTTTAAAAAAAAAGATGAATGAAAGGTTACAGCTTTCAAAACAATGAATAGATGAATTTATAAGCAGATAAAATTAAAAGTATTATAAAAAAATTCTGCAATCTTGATTGGATGAAATTAAAAGACTTTTACATAAACAAAAGAAATGTAGACAGAATGATGAAGTATGTACAAAAGTAATAATAATATGTACAAAAATATTCATAGAAGATTATTTGTGATTAAAAACAGCAAAATATGTGCTCAACAATTGGGTTATGACTGACCAAACTGGTGTTTTATTGATGTAATGAAGATTGGTGTGGTAAACAGAGCTCTTGATTTGCAGTCAGAGAACTTTGGTTCAAATATTGATTTGTTAGTAGTACCTGTAGGATTTCAGTTCCTTTAATTTCTTGTGCTATGTTTCCCCAAATATAAAATGAAGAAGTTGAACTAGATGACCCCTGAGGTGACTTCCAGGCCCAAATTGATTAATCCATGATTACTGAATTATAAGTGATGATGACATGAAGAATTCGGAGAAACATTGGAAGATTTGAATGAAATGAAGCAGAGTGAAGAAAATGGAACTAGAAAAATGATATCTATAATATGAATAAAGACAACATTAAAAGGTAACAAAATATCAAGTCAAATACCATGGATAAAACAAAGCACACATCCTTCCTTTACATCAACAATTGGTAAAATACAAAAATAATATGCATGCTGTCATAGCGGGCAGGTAGGTGGCACAATGATAGAGTGCCAGGCCTGGAGCCAGGAAGACTCATCTTCCTAAGTTCAAATCCAGCCTCAGATACTTCCTAGCTGTGGGATCCTAGGCAAGTCACTTAACCCTGTTTGCTTCAGTTTCCTCATTTATAAAATGAGCTGCAGAAGGAAATGGCAAACCAGTCCATTATCATTGCCAATAAAACCCAAATAGGGTCACAAAGAGCCAGACACAACTCAACAACAATTTATGTTATGTATTTTCACTAGATTTTTCTACTGTATTACCAAAAAAATCCACAATTTCATCAAAATGGGTATCTCCATGCCTTAACAGATGATCTTCATGATTTCAGTGACCAAAACAATTCACTGCCTGGTAACCAAACTTATAGTGATGAATTTTCTGTACTAAGTTTGTCTGGTCCTGAGAAGACCCTTCAGTTGAAGTCATCCTTCATCCTGATGAGGAGGAAACTCTTGCTTCTCCCTAGCTGTGCCAGTGGAGTACAAGCCCTGTAATAAACTAGAAAGGCTTTGAGTACAGGCTGGTCACCAGATTAATATTCTTCAAACACCACAACCTCCAAGTCATTCACCTGCTCACAAGCCTTTAATGGATTCCTATTGCCTACAGGACAAAACCTGGACTCAACCTGATATTCAACTTCCTACACAGGTGCTCCCAGCCCATATTTCTGTGAAGGAACTGAAACACGTTGAGACCAAGTATATTTAGATGCTGACATTAATAGAATGGAGGTAAAAGTACAGTCCAAAGAAGTGTTCGGAGCAACTGGGAATAGATAGTGAAGGTTGAGCTTTGCCCTTCTTAATGCCCTCTTAAGTTTCTTCCATTATATCCTTCTGTGCTCAATGCTGTCAAGGAAGGCTTCTAAATATATCCCTAACCCTGAACTATAAAATGTCCTCATCCTTTGACAAAAATACGGACTCAGGTCATACTGTAGAGGGTCTTAAATGGAAGACTGAATTCAGATTTTGCTGAAGTCAGAACATATCTGTTACTTGTGTGAAGAAGGGGAGAACAGAGCATGTATTAAGTAGAAAGAAGAATTGATCAGTCATGAGAAAGTTAAGTTAATTTAGGCAAGGCTTGGAAGAGGTAGAGAGGCACAATTCATTGCTTCCTCTACCTGCAGACTCTTGGTTACAGTCAGAGTTGTGATTATTTTTGTGACTGTTGAGGCAAACACAGCACATGCATATTCGTAGAGTAATTGATCACAATGACTTCATTTCAGATATTCTTCTGAATTGTTTCAGCTGAGCTAGTTCTTCACTTCTGTTCACAGAGGAAGGTGTCTCTTCACCAGCAGTATCCTTAGGCAACTCTGCATTCTATAAACTCATCTCCCATGATTCCATCTTGCTTCAATCAAACTGTCCTTCCTTTGCTTTTCTGCCTCCTCAGGAGGAGATGGCTCTTCATCACTCCCCTGCCCCACCGTCTCTGTCTTGCTAAACCCCATCTATTTTTTAAAGGACCTACTCATGTCTTGTCTCCTCTGTGAAGTCATCTCTTACCATTGAAGCCTAAAGTGACAACTCCCTCTGAAGTTTTATAGCCTTTACCTTTAACATTTGTTCCCTTATTTTCTACCTATCCTTTACTGTCTTCATTATTTTTAATTTATTTTTTCAATTAAAAAATATTTATTGTCTTTACTTCCTACTTTTCCCAGTAGAAACTGGGGGTGGGGAGAAGTTGTAATAAATATATAGTCAAACAAACAAACAAAAAACTCCATATTATATTATAGGAACTAGGAGAAAAGTTGTAATAAATATAGAACCAACCAAACAAAAAACTCCATATTATACCATAGGAACTGGGGAAAAAAGTTGTAATAAATATATAACCAAACAAAAAAAAATTCCATATTATATTGACAGTATTATTAGTAATAATTTTCTATTCTAAGCTCTTCGAAGGCAGGGACAGTGTAATATTCATCTTTTTTTCCTTCTCTAACCTAGGATGATGCCTCAGAGTCAGAAGGGACCTTACAGGTCATCTAGTATAAATCATAACTAAACCAACAACTTTTTTTGTCACTTTAAATTTTATTTTTCATTTTTAACACAGTTTATAACAGATAAAACAATTCAAACTTTTGGTCAGGTGATACTTCTTTTTAAAGCATTTACAATATGGACCACAAAATAATTTTTTTAAGCATTAAGCAACTGGGACACAAATAATATTTATGTTGCTAACTTCACAAGCTCTTGACCTAATTGTCTTCTCAGTATTACTAAGAATTAAAGGACCCTAACTTATTGTTGTTGATCTACAGTCCTATACCTAATAGTTTAATTTTAGACTTAACCTCGGATGTTCCCCTACCAATAATCTATAATTTAATATATCTGGTATTAAGGTTACAAACCTTTTGACTATAGGAAATTGCCACCAAGAGTAGGGACATTGCAGGGATACAATATTTCCCCAATTTCATGTCAATTCCAGGCAGGATTAGATTATCCACTTGCATTCATTCAGGCTTAAAGTCTTCCAAGCATCAGTGGAGAAATTGAGTCAGGAGAATCCTACCTCAACCCAGGCTGAACAGCCACTCTCCCACCCTTCCCATGAGATCGCCTTTTGCAGTTCATACCAGCATCTCACCAGCTTACTGGCAACATGGATTGGAGGCTCAGACTGCCTTTCTTGCTATCCATACCTGGAGTTAGACTCAGAAGAACAGTCACTTAATAGTCCCATAGCATCTAAAAATGGCAAGTTCCAATAACCAGGTTTCAAATATGATTATAATTTCACTTTGACTAAGGAACATCTTTTGAGGCAAGTCTTAAGTGGCTTACATGCCTTTAAGTTCCTGATTAAATAGCAATGATAAAATCAAATTTACCATTAAAACCTTAACTTTTTCATCAATGTCAAATTTTGCCCAAAGTTACCTTCATCTAGGAAATTTAGACTAAAATTCTTTTCCCCAAACTAAAGATGTCATTGATTTATTCTCAGTAATTAATTCAGTCAATTGTTTTAATACTAATTGCTTTTACCTCACTTTGTAACGTGTCCAATTTTTCTCCCCATCACTCCCCTCTCCCTGCTTCCTAATACCTTGCATTCTGATAACTCCTTCCCTCAATGTACCCTCTCTTCTATCACACTCCATTCTTCCCTTATCCCTATCTTCTCTCTTTTCTTGTAGGGCTAGGGAAATTTCTGTACCCCATTCCCTGTATTTCTTATTTCTTGATTATATGCAATTAAAATTTTCAATATTCGTTGCTAATTCTTTGAATTCCAATTTCTCTCCCTCCCTCCCTCCCTCCCTAGCCCCACTGAGAAGGTAATCTATTCAATACAGACCAAATATGTGTTGTTTTGCAAAAGACTTCCATAATAATCATGTTGTATAATATTAATTATATTTCCCTGTCCTACTCTATCCCCCCTTATTTACTCCCCCCACAATTGACCTTGTCTCTTCTTGAAAGTGTTTATTTCTAGTGACTCCCTTCTCCCATTTGCCCTCCCTTCTAACTTTCCTCCCACCCCACTTGTTGCCTCCTCTTCTACTTTCCTGTGGTGTGATATAAATTTTCCTATCAAATTTAGTGAGCATGTTATTTCCTCCTTCAGCCACATGTGGAGAGAGTAGTTTCATTTTTCCCCTCTCCCCTTCTCCCTTTTCTCCTCCATTGAACAAGATTTTGCTTATCTCTTTTATGAGTTATAGTATGGCCCATTCCATTTCTCCCTTTCTCTTCCCAGAATTTTCCTCCTTCACCCCTTAATTTTTATTTTATTTTTTATGTGGATATCATCCCTTCTGATTCAACACACCCTGTACTCTCTATCTATATGTGTGTGTGTATGTACAATCTCTCCATCTACCCAAATACTGAGAAAAGATTTAAGAGTTATAAATATTTTCTTTCCATGTAGTAATGTAAACAGTTCAGCTTTAGAGAGTATTTTATGATTTTCCTTTCCTGTTTACCTTGTCATGCTTCTCTTGATTCTTGTCTTGGAAAGTCAAATTTTCTATACAGATCTGGGCTTTTCCTCAATATGAATGACTGAAAGTCCTCTATATCACTGAATGACCATTTATTCCCTTCAAGTATCATACTCAGATTTGCTGATTAGGTGATTCTTGGTTTCAATCCCAGTTCCTTTGATTTCTGAAATATCCCATTCCAAGCCCTTTGATCCCTTAATGTTGAAGCTGCCAGATTATATGTTATCCTAATTGTATTTCCACAGTACTCAAATTATTTCTTTCTAGCTGCCTTCAGTATTTTCTCCTTGATCTGGGCACTCTGAAATTTGGCCACAATATTCCTAGGAGTTTCTCTGTTTGGGTCTTTTTCAGGAGGTGATCGGTGGATTCTTTCAATATTTATTTTGCCCTCTGATTCTAGAACATCAGGGTAGTTTTCCTTGATAATTTCATGGAAGATAATATCTAGGCTCTTTTTTTGATCATGGCTTTCAGGTAGTCCCATATTTTTTAAATTGTTTCTCCTGGATCTATTTTTCAGGTCAGCTGTTTTTCAAATGAGATGTTTCACATTATCTTCTATTTTTTCAAATTTTTCGTTTTGCTTATTAACTGCTTGGTTTAACTCGTAGTCATTCATTTCCCTAAACTCAATTCTCTCTTTCAACAAATTATTTTGTTCAGTGAGCTTTTGAACCCTCTCCTCCATTTAGCTAGTTCTGTTTTTAAAACCTCCCTCTCCTCATTCGCTTTTTGGACCTCTTTTTCCAATTGAGTTAGCCTCTTTTTAAAGATGTCATTTTCCTCAGCATTTTTTTGGTTCTCCTTTAGTAAGCTGCTGACTTGTTTTTTTAAGGTCTTCTATTACCTGAGCTCAATTTAAGTTCCCTTTGGAGGCCCTGGAGTCAGAGGCCTTGACTTTCTCTGACAGTATGCCTTGTTCTTCCTCATCTGAAAGGATGGGGGAGACACCTGTTCCCCAAGAAAGTAACCTTCTATGGTCTTATTTTTTTTCCCCTTTTTTGGGCATTTTCCCAGCCAGTTACTTGACTTCTGAGTTTCCTCTCCACAACCACCTTGCCTCCAGTTCTGCCAAGTCAGCACTAGGGGCTGAGATTCAGATGAACTGCTCCAAGCCTCAGGGGTATTAGGTAGGGGCAGGGTTGCTATACAGTGTGAGATTAAGATCAGCTGCTCAGGAATGGGCAGGGCTGCCACACAGGACTCAGTTTCCTCAGGGGGTTTATGATGAGATCTTCAATAATGAATGCAGGCTACTGCCTGTTATGGGAGCCCCGTCTGCTGCTGCCGCTACTGCTGCCACCTGAGGAGGCCAGAGTTATGGGGACACCCTGCTCCCTTCTTGGCTAACCAAAAAGACCCTCTCACTGATCTTTGGCAGCTGTGGGTTGAGGGATTTGTGCTGCCACTGGAGATTCTGTCCCTGAAGCCTGCTGGGATCTGCTCCTCTCCACATGGCCAAGGCTGGGCTGGGCTCTGCTCCATGTCCGGTGGGACAGACTTTTCCCATCTGTCTTTCAGGTCACTCTGGGATAGAAATCTCCTCCACTCCATTGTTCTGTGCCTTCTGCTGCTCTAGTGTTTGTTGAGAGTTTTTCTTTACAGGTATTTTATGGGGCTGTGGGGTAAGAGCTAGCATATGTGTGTGTTTCTACTCTGCTATCTTGGCCAACAAACAACTTTTAAAAAAATAACATTTTGGGGCAGCTAGGTGATCCAATGGATAGAGTGCTGGCCCTGGAGTCAGGTCCTTGGAGGACCTGAGTTCAAATCTAGCCTCAGATACTTACTAGTTGTATGACCCTGGGCAAGTCACTTAACCCTAATTGCCTCAAAAAAAAATAACATTTCAATACAATGCCATATAATATACATTTATTAAGAGCTTACCATGTGCTAGGTGCTGGGGATACAAATAAGAAAAAGGACAGTTTCTGCCTTCAAGAAGTTTACAATATAATAAAAGAAGACAATACACAAAAGAAAGCTGAAAAGGGAAGGAGCATCCTCTGGGGCTAGAGAGAGCTGAACCCAAGCAAAACAAGGGGCAGGAAATCCAAGTGGCTGGAAATTCTGGGGAGGAGTTTTTTGCTCCATCCTTCAGACCTCCAATCAGAGGGGCAGAGGAAACTAAGAGTGCAGAGGAGGCCTGGAGGACCAAAGCTGAAGCAATCTCTATAATAATGGATCTCTTGGGTGATGAGTTTATCCTGGGTAAATATAAACCAAGCAGAGCAGGTAACAGAAAATGAAGAGTGGGCTAGAAACATTGCTTAGAGTTCCTCTTGAAAACCTCTGGTAAAGGAGAAATCTGGGAGAATCCATTATCTCTTAAGAGAGACATCTCTAATTATTTTAAGGAAATTTTTTTCCCTGCAATAAGCCTGAAATATGTCCTTTGTAATTCTCACCCATTCATCCTTGTTCTGCTCGGCCTCCAAAGGCAGAACAGGTCCAATCTGTTTTCCATATAACAACCATCATACCCTCTTAGTTTTATACTTAGTTCCTTCAATACCATACAATACCATACCGTACCATACCATACCATACCGTACCGTACCATACCGTACCGTACCGTACCATACCGTACCGTACCGTACCGTACCGTACCGTACCATACCATACCGTACCGTACCATACCATACCATACCATACCATACCGTACCGTACCGTACCATACCATACCGTACCATACCATACCATACCATACCATACCATACCGTACCGTACCGTACCATACCATACCGTACCATACCATACCATACCATACC
>JAQQSK010014868.1:0-10979 GCA_028658325.1 Potorous gilbertii | reverse complement strand
CTAACTTTAAACCCCAAAATCTGTATTACAGAAATTTATTATTTTTTCAGGACATTATCATTTTTTTTTAATTTCACCAATAAAAATAGTGGAAATTTGTCTTTTTTTGGTTACAGAAGAACCCACAGAACATATTGAATTTTGCTTCCTGGCACTCAAAGCCTAAAACAAGAATTTTAGTTCACTAATGATAGGTTACTCATTGGCCCTTTAAAGGAAGTCTGCCAGCTCTTGCTCTAGGGTTGGAGTTTTTGAAAGGTCTATAACTTCTCACTCTCTGATTGGTTCTTTTCCTCCTCCCTGTTGTAAAGAAACTTTTCTTGTAACATGGTAGCTCCTCAATAAAACCATCTTCTCTTTCTCCATCCCTTCACTGTCAGACTTCACGAAAGAGTAGCATTCCTTGGTTTCACTGCCTTACTACTTATTTACTCCTTTGCACCTTGAAACTGGCCTTCTAACCCAACCATTCCACTAAATATACTCTTTTGAAAGTTACTAATGACCTTTACTTTCTAAATCTAACTTCCATTTTTGAACAGAAAAAAAGAGAAGGGGGATATTTTTCCAGGTATATTAGGGGAAGGAGAGGATGAAAGGAATGATGGGAAAGCACCAAAGGGTAGGTTTGAATGAAAACAAGGAAGAGCTACTCAACTTGTATTTGAGCTCCATATTCCTGCTAAGTCACTATTTGCAGAGAAATTACCTCCAGGATATTAAACAACGGTTAATGTAATTTCTGAGCCACTAGCGGTCATCTCTGAAAGACCGTGCAGACAAGAAAGGACCACATGTCCCAAATTTAAAAAAAAAAAAAATGAACAGATAATGGAGTGTGTAAACTCTACAGGTAGAGGAGCTTTACTTCTATTCCTGGCAAAATTCTAGATGATAACTAGTGAACATTAGAAGTGACCACCACAAAGAGCCAACATGGCTTCAATCAAGAACATGTCATACCAGACTAACCAAATTTTCCTCTTTAAAAGGGATTCTAGACTGGTAGATCAGGAGAATTCTGTAGGCATAATATGCCTCAATTTTAACTCTCCAACCCTCCTGCTCCTCCACATCTAATCAGCTGCTAAATTCATGCCAGGTCTGCTTCTTTTACATTTTTTGTGCCATCACGTAAGGTTACTCCCTCATTATCTCTTAAACTACTGCAATCATCTCCAAACTAGTCTCCTACCTTGGCAACCCTAAATTCTACAACCATTTAATTAAAAGGACCTACTGTGTTCCAGGCACTACATCAGAAGAAAAATGAAACAGTCCCTGCTTTCCAGTTTACTGAGGAGATACCATAAGTACCCAGATAAATAAAAACAAAATCGTTACCAAAGAGTTCAAAGGGTAGGCAATAACACCTGGAAGAACCCTGTAAAAGGCCACACTTGAGCTAAGTCTTGTAGGGAACTAAGGTCCCAAGAGCAGAAGGGAGGAGAGAAAATGTCTGCTCTTGGTGTTCTTACTATGTCTTTGAAGTAAATAACCTTTTGTAAAAAGCTAATTGATGCCTCAAAAATTGATGGTGATTTAAAACCTCAAAAAGATACTAGTAAAAGTAATATTTGAAAAAACACATTCCCATGCCATCCGTACTTTGGGATTCAGCTTCTTTCAAGAGGAATCTTTACAGTCTGGTCAGAAATTGACAGTATGTATAGACAAAACATATTTCAGTCAAACCTTCTAAACCAGGACTTCTTCACCAACTTTGTGTTCAATAGGCCTCTTTGGCAATCTGTTGAAAACTGTGACCGACCCCCTTCTCAGAATCATGTTTCTGAATGCGCAAAATAAAACATGCAAGATTACAAAGGAAACCAATTATTTTGAGTTAGATATCAAACTTTCATTTTGCGAAAGTTCAAAGACCCTAAGTTAAAATCCCTTGCTCTAAACTTAGAAGATACTAGTTGTTGGGCTTATAAAGAGTTAATCACTGAGGCGGGACAGTGTGCCCCAGCTCATTCATAGTGTGGGCAAAGTTATAAAAGAGATTAGACAACAAGGATCCAAACAGCTCCTACTCACCACTTCACTTTTCTCTCCGCAGTGCTCTAAATACCACACAAATAAACCATGACCAGCACTGGAAATCCATTTTGCAGATACCAAGCCATGATAAGTGGTGCCCTTATGAAAATTTGTTTCAGGATCATAGGTTTAAAATTCGAAGGAACCTCAGATATCATCTAGAACAACCCCCTCATTTTACAGATGAGGAAACTGAGGCCCAGAGAGATTAAGTAATTTGCCTAAGGTCACCCAGGTCTCTCAGTGACAGAATGAGAATTTAAGCCCAGGTTCTCCAAGTCTAAATCTGATGATTTTTCCACTGTATCATGCTGCCTCAAGTCCAATATTTCTAGCTACATTGTTTCTGCTATTTCCTTTCTGAATGCCACAGGAGGGAAGTCTCAAGTGTCTAGAGTGCTTTTTTGATTTGAAAAGGACATTCCTTGTTCCATAATTTCAATGCTTTTTATAAATATCTCCCACCTTTTCCTTTTCCAAAGGATGACATGGTTTCAGATTCCTGGGCTACCAGAGTTATTTGGATTCCTCTTGGTTGAGGTTACATATGTTCCTGTGATGTGAGGTAGGATGGTCTGAGTTTAGTTCAATAATCTAAATCAACCTACAAGACTATAAACAAAATCTAAAAAGATTATAGATCAAAGTTTTTGCACTAAAACTATTCCACCCCAACCTTCTGTGGGCATTGTTTATTTATTATCATTTTTTTTTTTGCTTTAGGTGAGGAAGGAAGGAAAACTGAATGCAACTGTCTTACAGACAGGAAGGACAAAACCACTATGGTGAAAGGAATGGGTCTGGATTAATGACTTGCCCAGGATTAATGGATTGCTTGTGCTTGGACCCCAATTCCAACATTACGTTTCTCCATAGCTTCAAAAAAACAATACACCTGACAATTTTCTCCCCAGCTCAAGGACACTATGCCTAGCCATGACTCATGAGTGGGCCCCAGTAAAACAGACTATCTTTCCTCATCACAAGAACAAGCTGACCTCTGAAGAAATTTTGTTGTAAAAACAGGACTAACTTGTAACCACAGAATTGTCATGCATTGATTCCCAAAGTTATCATATTCAATCCAGAGGTCAAGCTATAACATAGGCTCTCAAAACTATCTTGCTACAGATGTAATTCACCAAAAAATACACCCTTGAAAAACCCTTTCCCCTGGTTTCCAGTAGTGAATGATACCAATGACCAAGGCTGTAAATTATCAGCTAATTAGCATGTCTGCCAGATAATCCACTCCTTTTCCTATAGCTTTAGCATCACTCCTGCTAATGTGCAAATTCCTTAAGGAGCTCTCCCCACTCTAATAGCCTAACAAGAAATCTCTGCCACCTTGACTTAAAGAATTTTTGAGTCTGTGAATTCATTTCAGACGACCCTACCCGGTACTCTGGTCCTCGAGGGGTCCCCAAATCCCCCCTCCCAAACCACATCAGGATCACACAGCTAATAAGTGTCTGAGGCTGGATTTTGAACTCAGGTCTTCCCTGCCACTACTGAAAGATGACCTAACACCTATACTAACAATTTTCTAACTCCAGGTCTGGCGCTCTATCCACTGTGCCACCCAGCTGACCCGTCAATTGAAAGTATTGCCTTTCTAAAAATGCCAATATTTAAATACTTTGCATTTGGTTAGTATTTGATCTACTCACAAGGAGGCTGTTTTCAGAGAAGCACAGAATTTAGAGCTTCTCGGAAGTCACTAAGTCCAACTCTCTCCTTTTACAGATAAGGAAACTGAGGCCTGGTTGAAGGCCACTCACCAAGCAGCAAAGTGGCAGGGATGGGAAACTGTAAATCCTCGTCCCGGCCTCGGTGGCCTTGGTTCGCCGTCTCCAGGCCCTCTCCCGGGACGCCTGGATTTGTGTACCGGGTTCCAGGCCTCCGCTCAAACTCGCCGGTTCTCGCACCTCCGGCCCCCAATCCACGTGCCATGCCCCCAGAAGCCACCGCGCGCGCCCTCGGGCGAGGGCCGAAGGGCGGACGGGCGCCGCAGGCTTTAGCGCCCTGCCTGGGAGCCGCAGCCCCGCCCCGGCCCGGCCAGACGGGAACAGGAGAGAGGCAGGGATTTCGGGGGGCGGGGGCGGGGCGAGAAGGCGGCCAGGTGTCCGGAGGGGCGGGGCGCAGCCAGGGCCCCGCCCTCCTGAGTTACCTGGGGCGAGGGGGCTGGCCCGGCGCGGCTCTTCCCGTCTGGCCCCGCCCCCTTCTCCCGGGCTGCGCCCGAGCGCTGGAGTCGGGAAGTGGCTCTGGAAGCCCAGAGGCGGGCGCCTCCTCCCCCACCCCCGCCCTCCTCCGCCGCCGCCCTTGAACTTGGGCCGCGGCCGGCCAGTGCGCTGAGCCAGGGGCTGCATGGAGGGCCTGGCGATCCTCTGGCTGCTGTGGGCCGCCGCGGCGGGTGAGTGCGGCTCCGGGGGGCGGGGGGAGCGGCCGGGCCCGGGGCCCCCTCGGGAGCCACACTCCGTCCGAGCCCCGAGGGGGACTTGCGTCAACTTGTGGCCGGGGAAGCCCGGCCTTTCCCACTACCCTTCCCGGGATCTGAAGCCGGCTGAAAGCCGGGAAGTTTGGCGGCACAGTGTCGAGGGGGCGGCGCTGGGATGGGGGGAAGAGAGCAGCGACCACCGGGCCGCCTGATCTCCCAACCCTGGCCCCCTACCCCCCACCCGGGTCGTCGAGGGCGACCCGCAGACCGGAGGCCAGTTTGGTCCCCGGACGGACGGACGCTGAAAGGGAATGAAACCTTTCACCATTTCCCTTTGGTCTTTTGGTATCGCCTGGGCTTTGCGTTGTTGACGGTTTAAGAACCAGGGGAAAAAACACTCCAAAACTCACCAAATTTCAAAAAAATTGAAATTCTCTTTTGGACATTGACTCCCGGGCTTGAAAGTCTGTTGGTTAACTAGTATATATACGCTAAGCGCTTGGCAATCTCGAGAACTGGGAAGAAAAGATTCAGAAAAATCACATGATTTAGTCTTAGACGACCTTTAAGGGAATATCCAGGCCGAACTCCCACATTTTACGAGGAAGGAAGCTAGAAGCCTAGAGAGGGGAAGAGACTCGCCCCAGTGCGTACTAACAGCTAAGATTCAAACTCAGGTACTCGAAAACCAGACCCACAGCTCTCTCCATTGGCGTATAGGATGATGAAGTCACTTGTCATCAGTCATGAAGCTGAGTGGGTGCTACAAGTCAGGTTTCTTAACTGAGTGATTTTGTGGCACTGTACAGAGCTACCTCCTAAATACAAGCACCCCCCAGGACTGAGGACAGTCTCGGTCTTACAAATCTGTTGGGTTCCAAAAATTGGTTTGTAATTGGTGGTTTGGAACACAGAGGAATGATGTAAATGATGGTTAGGTTTCCAAACTGGGAGATGGAGGGACTTGGGCAGGGCTGAGGCCAGAAGGTAGGGAAGGCCTCTGGCTGCAAAATGGGGCAAAGTGGTTCATAGCTTGAGTTGTATGGGGCTTCTTTCTTGTCACTTTTTAGTTGTGTCCTGCTCCTCCTGACCCCATTTAAGGTTTTCTTGGCAAAGATGCTGAAGTGGTTTGCCACTGCCTTCTCCAGCCCATTTTACAGATGAGGAAACTGAGGCAAACAGGGTAAACTGCCTTGCACAGGGCCACTCAGCTAGTAACTGTTTTAGGTCAGATTTGAACTCTGTAAGTGCACTGCCTAGCTGCCTTGGTATTTTTTGTTTTCTGCTGGAATTTTTTTTTTTAACAAGAGGCCAATAATGTAGATTCCAGTAAAAAGCAATTGATGAAACTTGAAGTAACCACAGAAAGCTTCACAGAGGAAGAGGAACTTGAACCAGGCCTTGAAAGATGAATGGACTCTAAAAGATGGAAGCAAGGGAGTGTTTTTCTGGTAAAGGAAAGAGGAAAGGAGGGAAGAAATGAGCCTAATGTGTGGACTTTGAGGAGGCTGATCTGACCAGAGCAGAGCACGGGGGAAAAGAAGGAGATGTTAAGCAGGTAGGAAGAACAAATTAGACTTGATGTAGGTAGCAAGGAACCATGGAGAGCTTTTGGGAGGGGGTGATAGGATGAAAATAACATTTAAGGAAGGTTTTATTTTTTGGGTTTTTTTATGTGGGATGAATTAGATGAGAAAAAGACTGGCATCTAGAAATATGTGATTCATTCACATGTGTAAATTGTCCTGGGATGATAGGTTGAAAACCTGCTGGCAGAAGCCACATCTTATACATTTTTGTATCTCTTCGTGACTGTCTTGATGCTTTGTATATAATAGGGACTTAATATTTTGTCAGAAGTATAAATGGAGAGAAAGATATAAGTACAAGACATGTTTAAATGAAAAATGGACTGGTCTTAGTTATTGACTGAAGGATAGAGAGAAGTGAATCAAAGGTTATAACAATTCTTCACATTTATATAGAACTTTTTACAAAACACTTTTCTCAGAAAAGCCCTGAGAGGTAAGCAGTATACATAAGAGTATCCTCATTTTACAGATGAGGAAACTGAGGCTCAAAGAGATTGGTCATACAATCAGCAAATATCAGCTCATATTAACTCCAAGCCCAGCAAACACTACACCCTGTCTCTGTAAGGTGACAACATAATGCCAAGGTTTTATCTCTTCCCAGAACCCACCCCATTCAATCAGTGTTCACATAGGAGAGACTAAAACCTGGGATTTTGTAGGAAAGCTTTGTAAATTCTTCAGAATCTCAAAAATAGTTTGGCCATTTGTAATATTATAGACTAAATAAGGAATTATTTTTCCTCCTCTAAACTTGAAACCTAAAGTTTTGGTTTTTCTTAGTGCTTTGAGAGGCAACATGGTATAGTCAAAAGAGCATTGATCCCTGTCATCGGGAAGATCCGCGTTTGAATCCTGCCATCAACACTTGTTAGCTGGGTGACCCTGTACAAGTCCCTTCTACTCTCTGACCTTCTGCATCCTGGTCTCTAAAATGAGGCAATTGTTTTCATTAACCGCTAATGTCCCTTTTAGCTCTGAATCTGTGATCCTTTGAGGGCATCCAGACTATAAATCATTGCTACTAAAGAACGTTTTTTGGGCTAAATTGCAATTCTTTAGTCCTTAGAAAATTTGAAAGATTTCAGTGTCATTGAAAACTGAAATGAATATCAAGAATAGATATTTTTCTATCAGGTTTAGACCTTTAGCTTGGGACAGCAGAGGTAAAACCTCGACTTTTAACACTTAGACTGGGATTATAAATCTGGATGCTTGGGGGATAGACAAAGTTTTTTTTTTTAAAGATACTCAGGTACGGTGTCAGAGGGCTTGGGTTCACACTCTTCTGATACTCACTACCCCATTGACCTCCCTGGCTCCTGATTTCTTCATCTGTAAAATGAGGGAGCTGACCTAGGTAGCCTCGGAGTTCCCTAAGTCCAAAAGGAGTTTTCTCTGCTCATTCTTCCGACCCTTTCAGGCTGGCTCCTGATTGCATCTCTCTGCTCTTCTTTTTGTTCTCATTTCAGCCCCCAATTTACCTCACAAAATAGGTTAATTTGCCTCGCTCTAATATAGTGAATTACACAGTTGAGTTAGTACAAAATTATTTTGTATCTTATTTATCTATGTGTACTGTAAGCCTAATTAAGCCAGGGACTGTATCTTAACTAAATTTTATATCTCTCCCACCCCCAATCTAGCACAATTCTCTGTACATGGGTGTGTGTATGTGTGTGTGTGTGTGTGTGTGTGTGTGTGTGTGTGTGTAAATTGTAGCAGAAAGAGCATTGGACGTAGAATCAGGAAGACCTGGGTTCAAATTCTGCCTCAGAAACTTAGTAATTGTGTGACCCTGGGGAGTCACTTCAAGTCTCTGAGCCTCAGTTTCCTTCTCTAAAATGACGTTGTACTCAGTAGTGGTGAAGGCCACCTTCCTGTGATTCTTCTCATTTTATCCTCCATCCTACCCTGAGATGCTTCTCTGACAGTTCCTTTCCTATGACTCTTTTGCTGGTTTCTCATCCTCTGCTAACTTTTTGTTCCAATAATTCTTCTCTCTATAGATCTTTCCTTCTTTTATATTTTATCTGTTGCAATGGCTTCAATGCGGTTAACATCTGAATTTGTGTTTCTGCCTGACCTTTCATCAGAGCTCCAGTCCTCAGTGTCTACCTGCCTGTTGGCCATAGCATCATGGGTAGCCCCCTTGGCATCTCATACTCTACATGACCAAAATTTATCACCTCTAAAAATCTTCCCTCTGTCTAGCAGCTCATTATGATGGTACCATCGTCCTCCCAATCACCCAGACTCGAATCTTTGACCCTGTCCTCTCTTTCACATCAAGACTCCTGTAATAGCCTCCTAACTGGCCTTCCTATGTCCAGGGGCTCCCCTTCACTTTGTAATGCCCCACCCTGATCCTGTCACTCCACTCTTCAAAACTTGTTCAGGGCCTATTACAAAAAAAAGTATAACCTTCTGATCCTAGCATTGAAGTCCCTACACAACCTGATTCCAACCTTCCCTTCAATCCTCTCTTAAATCCTTTCATACATTCCACATTCCAACCCAACTGGACTACTCTCTGCCTCCTGCCCTTTTCTACCATTTCACATCCCTGTCTGTTACCTGTGCTTAAAATGGACCCCCACCTCAATGACTCAGCCTCTACCCATGGAAATCCTGCTTTCCCCTTAAGACTCAGCTAAGCTGCTGTCTTCTTGGTGAAGCCTTTCCTGGCAGTCCCTCCCTGGCCCCCCATAACCTTGGCCTCCATTCCCCATGGACAGCAGCTAGAATTTCTTCTTTGTGCCTCTTGCACAGGGAGTATAGTCGTAAGTTGCAAGCACTTGATGTTAGTATTGATGTAAATACATGATGTAAAAAGTTAGCAGGAAAAATGAAAAAGAAAGTATAGAAACCCTTGTCAAAATGGTCACAACTTTGAAAAAGAAACCCATGAGGTTGGGTGATACCTCCCTCGATGAAGGCTCTGCCAAAGTCATATCATTAGAGAGTAGAGCAGTGAGCCACCCACGGCTGAAGCAGATGATTCCTTTTCCTGGAATGCTGGAAGGGGAACAAAGTACTTTCTCCATTTCCTTGGGTTATCCAAAGCTACATGTGTACAAGCTATTAGTTCGTTAGGAAAGACTTACTAAAAAAAAAATTTGAAAAAGGCTTCTCAGTTTCATCAAGATAGCCTTAAGACAGTAGGGAAGGAAGAAGGAATCAAGTGTTTATTAAGCCCCTTGTTTGTTCCAGGCTGCACAAAGTACACTTTATACAAGTGCTGTCCAAAGAGGTTTTCATTCTGTCCTCACAATAACCCTGGAAGGTTGGTGATGTTATTATTTCCATTTCACCATTGAGGAAACTCAGACCAACAGAGGTTAAGTGACTTGCCCAGAGTCACACAGCTAGGAAGTGTGTGAGGCCAGGTTTGAATTCTTCCTGACTCCAGATTCAGCACACTGTGTGCACTTTGATGCCACCTAGCTGCCTGTAATACCCTGACTCTGAATATGGCTGTTGAAAACTGAGGTCTGAGTGGACTCCAGATAGCGGAAGCTGAGGCCCCAAGCTCAACTATGGTCTGTATTTTCAATACATACATAAAAATGAAAAGATTCAATGAGGCATCAATAATACCAAGGAAAACAAGACAGAAGACTTTCCTTATGCTTGGTTTGAACAGAAGCCCACCCCCCACCTGTGACAAATTTCAGCATTTCTGTGAAGAACCTCTGTACAATCCATTGGCAGTGGAGTCCTCCTGAAGGTGTCAATGCAACATGTAAGCTGTGGTATGATAGTCATTTGGGGGAGGACAAGGTATGTTTTATTCAAGGTAAGTTTTCTTACTATTCATTGCATCGGTAATGCAAAATTGGAATCAAGAATTCTGCCAAAAGTTTGGGTAAATTACCATCTCCCATTGGTTTGAGATTTCTCTTTGAGCACCTTTCAAGTTACAATTCAAACAAAAATATTGAGGAAATGTAATATCTTCAAAATTTGCAGAACATTCAGATGAGAAATCCCACATATTTTTCTTTCACAAGGTTACAATAAGTATTTATGGGACAGATGTGGAATGCAATTGGTTTTTCAACACCTTTTATTCCCATGAGCAATCATCCAATTGCACGGTGCCTTTGTAATTGTTCAAAGAGATTTCACACCTTTCACATCATTTAATATAATCAGTAGTTCCCACTAGATAGGTTCTTGCCACACAACCAGTTAGAATGAATGCAAGCAAAAGTCGGTTACTGTTAATGAAAAGCCGTCTTAACTTGTACAATCAGTAGGGCAACTTTTAACTTCTCTCTTAGAATTTAAGTGAAGTTTTCATTACACTTCAATACTGCAAGGATGAGTATGACAACATATGTACTACTTCCACTTATGCCAATAACAATACTTCAGTAACTCAGTAAACAGTCTTTCTGAGGGTCTATGCCCCCAAAATTCATCACCCAACAGCTAACCTGGTAAGGGACCTGGTTTTCACCAGGTTGGTCTGAATCATTTCTGGCCTATTATGTTAACTTATCTGATCCAACCAGTTTCTCTTCCTTAAGCTGCCACTGCCCTAGACCTTCCACCACAAGAGATTGTATTTCTGTTTCCTATTGTTGCCCTTAATGTCTTCAGAATTGAGCTTTAGGTTTCTGAACTTAAGAAATTATTGAGAAAGCAAACTGAATATGAAAAGAGATTCCTGGTTTCCCATATAGCTTTGTCCTATCATACTTTCGATATAGAAATGTTCTTTTTTTTAGGGGGGTGGGGTGTTCGCTGAATTTAGACTAAAAATCAAAACAAATAAAATAAATTACTAAAAAATTGAAATAATAATTTTAGCAAAGTAGCAGAATATAAAATAAATCTACATCATGTATCAGCATTTCTGTATATCACCAACAAAATCCTGCAAGAAGAGATGGTAA
>JAQQSK010014867.1:0-10980 GCA_028658325.1 Potorous gilbertii | reverse complement strand
TTTTTTTCTATTTTACAGATGAGGAAACTGAGTCAACCAGGAGTGCATTGATTTGCCCAGGATTTTCTAGTAACCTAGTACATGGCTGAGGTCGAATTTGAAGTCATTTTTCTGACCCTAGACTGAACACTGTCCCTAGGGTACTGCCTAGATGTCAGTTGTTAAACGTCACCATCCTCATCATTACAATAACATTTATAAAACTCTAAGATTTTCAAAGGGCTTAATAAACATTATCTTAATTGAGCCTCACAATAATCCTGAAAAGGGGATGATACTATTATTCCCACTTTACAGAAGAGGAATTTGAAGCAGACAGAGGATAGGTGACATGACTAGAGTTACACGGTGAGAGAGGATCAAGAGTCAGGTCTTTCTGACTCCATGTCGAGTGCTTGATCTACTGCTCTGCTTAGTTTTTAGCATGTTCTTGTTTAGGTGATCTAAATCTGAAATGGTTTGCTTCCTCTGTCTTTTCATTCCCTTCCCTGAGCATGAGTGATCAAATAGCTATCTTGAGAAATGGACATTCATAACTTATGATTTCGAGTCTAGGAGTTCCAGAGTAAGGGGCTAGCTGTCCAATGGGAGGTGATTTCCATCACATTATGCTTCTCAAAGGAGATGATCACTAATAAAACCATTCCCTTAGATAGTGGGATAACAAGCCATGTCTTGGTGGACAGGAGATTGAGACTTTGTGAATTGCTATGGCAGTACAGATTTGCGGTTAATATGAATTAGCAGTTCCAATTTGTTCATCAATTCACCAAAGTTACTTTTACCATTGCTCCCCAGGACAATATTGCAAGCAAAGATAATGTATTATTGTTTTATATCTTCTATGGATTTAAATGCGTGTTAGATCTTTCAAGTGACAAAATAAGATTAAGAAGCAAACTTAGATATTGTATAGTCTAATTCTCTAATTTTAAAGCTGGGGTAACTGAGCTTACAGAGTTTATTGACTTGCCTATGGCTACACAGATGGTAAGTATAAAAAGAAGAACTTGAACAAAGGTCTTTCTGACTCTAGGTTCAATATTTCATTCACTATGTGATACTGCTTTTCATTATCTAAAAAGTAGGGAAAATAAATAGCTGTCCTATGCCTGCTACCTATATTGTACAATGAATACCCTTCATAAAAAGTATCCTGTTGCCTCATTTTTGAGAATAGCCTAGACATGAGCTTTACCCAATATTTTCTCCTCCTACTCTAGATATCCTAATAATTCCTCATGAACTGGGGCAGTGAGATAGAGAAAGGAAACATCTCACCTTGGTCTTTGGATTTAGGCTCTTGTAGGATAGATTCTGTCTGTTTGGAGTCTAGAGAAGAGTCCTTTGGGGAGTGGGATGTGAAACCTAGGCCGAGTTAAAAAGCCCCCTAGTCTTTGGGGGTTGATAATGAGTCTATTCCATAAACCTTCTGTCAGTATTCCTGTCAAAGAAAATATACAGGCTATTACACCATATTGTACTATACTCATAGTACAAATATACTTTTCCTCTGACCTAATTTATTGATCTTAAGAGTGAGAAATGTAATAGCAAAAGAAAAGTCAACTTCTGTTCTCTCTAATGATAACAGTGATTTGTCTACCTATCTAATTAGAACCACTTTACAGAAAGGGAACCTGAATCCTGGAGAAGCTAGGTGACCTGACATTGACAAATGACCAGAGGAAGTGCTGATAGAAACAAACTTCATTTTCCCTTCCTTTTCCTATCATACCAAACATAGTGGGGCTACTGCCTGAAGGACCACTCAAGGAGACTTTGGTAACAAACTCTTAATTAATCCCTCTCACATTTAAAGTGTTGGAAAGCTCTTTTCTGTTCCTTTCTGTGAGTTGCTGTTTTACAGTATTAGCAGCACAGATGTTTCCCTCTTGCTGTTGTCCTAATTAAAAAGGCTTGGCCTAGCTGTAAGGAAGTGGGAGTGATAAGGAATTCTTTAGTCAGTAAATTACTGTGTGAGGTGCAAGGATGTCTGCAGCATAAGAAATCATGAGCATGAGCTCCGTTCGAAACAAGGGCTTTAAAGAAAGGGAAAAAAGAAGAAAGATAAGAAAGAGTTTATGCTTACACAAAAACTCTACATTCAACCTTGTGGTGCTCTTTACCCTGGAAAATAGGATGCCACAGAGTTCCCAGTGCAGTAAGACTATAATCAGATCTCTCTCCTTTCTGTAAAACCTCGAACACAAGGAGTGTGGAGGAAGGTAGAGTATAATGGAAAAAAGGATGATTTGGAGTCAAAGAATCTGGTTTCACCTCCTGGCTCTGGCAATTATTACGATACTTCTATGGGGCAAATCATCTCATATTTCTGAGTTTCCTCATTTGCAAAGGGAAGAGTTGGACAAAATTGCCTGTAAGGTCCTTTCTAGTTCTGTATTATAATGCCTGGGATTAGGAGACCTGTCGCCTTCAAGCAGACATAGCCCTCTCCGTAGATACCTATTTATTTGACTTAAGTCCAGATGTTGTCAGACTCAGCACGGTATAAGGGAAAGGGCAGAAACATAAATATCAGAATTCTGGTACCTGAGGCAGGTCCTGTCCAGAGCAAGTAGTGCCAGCTGGAGTAAGCAGCAAGAAATAGACCCCAAAATCGATGGTATATGGGAATTACCCATCTTGGCCCTACAGATAAGATGAAAACCAAAATATTCCTTCTTTACAGAGATCGGTACCATAAGCTTGGAGCATTGCATATACTCTAAGCCTTGGTTGACTCATTGATTACTACTGGTACAGAAACAAAATAAAACAAAACAAAATGGGGGAGGGACGCAGAAATTAGAGGATGGGTTTACATCCTACTTCTGCCTCTCACTACCAATGTGACATTGAAAAACCATGAGTTTCACTTTCTTCATCTGTAAAATGTGAGGGTTGGACTAGATTACCCCAACCTCCTTTCTTGCTCTAAAGAATCCTGTCCCTTTATTGCTCAAGGGCTCAGTTTCCTTATCTTGAAAATGAAAGAACTGGACTAGATAGTTTCTGACATACCTGCATGCTCTTTGATTCTAGTTTTGCTGAACTTCCCTAACCATCTTTTTTTATTTGATTCATTTTACAAGAAATCTTCGCTGTGAAAATGAGGTATCTATAACATTATGAAATATATGAAAACAAAAGGCTGTATAAAATCATTAAAAACTACCAAGGAAGGAAAAAATCAAAGAAGCAATTAAGACATTCAGTTGATTGGAAGAAAGGATGAGTTACTATTGTAACTAATTGTAACTAATTGAGGGCTGGAATCTCAGAGGTAGAAGGTTCCTCAGAAGTTATCTCTTCTAACCAACAGCAGGATTTCGAACATATTTTTCCTTCCTCCTTTCCTTCCTTCCTTCCTTCCTTCCTTCCTTCCTTCCTTCCTTCCTTCCTTCCTCTTTCTGTTTCTCTTCCTTCCTTCTTTTTCTTCTTACTATCTTTGTTTCTTTCTATATATATTTCTCTTATCTATATATCTAAGTATCTATGTATCTATCTATTCATCTTGTTCTTGAGGAAAAAATTGTTGCTTCTTATAGAGGGAAAGCTGTTCAGGAGGGAACAAGAAGAAAGACATAAGAATTACTGGGGAAAAAAAAGTGGAGCAAGGGAGACTGGGAATTTCTTCATGGAAAGGAAGATGAGAGAGAGAGGGAGAGAGGGAGTGAACAAACTCCCCTCTATAGTCCTTAGAGATACCTACCCCAACCAAACCTCTTCTTCCCTTGCTTCTCAGCATCTGCATGGCCCTCTCCGATTTTTGTTCTCCTGCAACAGTGTATTAACTTTTCATACTTGCTAAATTTCTAGCCCAAGGTCAGAGCACAGCCTGACCTGAAATAGGTAGAACTCTTGGAAAGAGCACTAACATTGGAGTCAAGGGACTAGATTGAAGAGTATATCTTACTTATTTACTCTGGAAAAAAAATCACTTCATCTCTCTTTCCTCTTTTAGAAAATCACGGGGTAGAGAGTGACATGTAATAGATCTACAACTGAAAGCCACCTCAGAGGGGTAGGACCATCCCCTCATCTTACAGAAGACAAAATGGAGACCATGTGACTTGCCTAAGACAACACAGTCAGTACACATCAGAAGCATTTTTGAAGCTCTGTTATTAGACTTCAGAGCCTGGCTATTTTACTATGCCATACTGATTTCTAAGTGCTTTTGGCAATGCCAAACCTTAGAAAATATGATGGTTCAGCCACTCAAATATTGTGCTGGTAGTAGAACAGATTCAAAGGAAGTGCTTCCCATTCCATCACACAAGAACTGGCTAGAGTTTCTTTGTCATTTGTGCTAATGATGACTCAGAGGATAGGAGCATGTTTGAAAGAGATGGATTTCTTTCATCTTGAAGTGCAGAGTTAAAAGAGTGAGCTAAATCAGATGAATGTGGCTCGATAGTTTTTTCCTTCTCCCAATCCAAAAACTGTTTATGGGGGCAAAAAGTGTCTGATCTTAAAAAAAAGTCTTCACATTTTGAATTTAAAGTCAGCAGAAGTGGGCTCAAATGCTGTATTTAAAGTCAGGAGAACTGAATTCAAATCTCAGCTCTGTCTATTATTGTCTTGCACATTAATTAAGCTTTGGGGTCTTAGTTTCCTCAATTGGAAAATGAGAGGATTGAATCAGATGAATTTTATCCTACGCTTTCTCTTTTTGATTATATGACTTAACCTGAGTACATGTCAGAGAAAAGACATGACAGAAAAACTGTTCAGTGTGAAGGTCAGCTCTCTAGACATTACTAGGAGTTATGTGGTACAGTGGATAATCAGCTGGGCCTGAAGTCAGGAACAGAGGTTCAAATCTGACCCCAGATGCTTATTAACTGTATGCTTCTGGGAAAACCACATAACCTCTGTCTGCCTCAGTTTCCTGAACTGTAAAATGAGGATAATTAGAGTACTCACCTTCCAGAAGACCAAGGAAGATATTATTGGTAAAGGGCTTAGCACAGTTCCCCGCACATAGTAGAGATAAACCATGGACTAGAATGGCAATCTACTCTGTGCTCTGAGTTTTGGCATTTCTTATATTTCATTCACTAGCTGGTCTTTATGATTTTGCCATGGTGAATTAATTTTCAACGCCATTGTAATAAGTCCTAAATTTTGCTTACTGACAACTTTTATTAATAATCAGTGCACTTTTATTATGCATTTTTTCCAATGTTGGAAGCATTTCTTGATGGTTCTTATGCATAAAATGTAATTTTTTCTTTGTTCCTCTACTTTTTTTTCTGTTTTGTGAATTCTTTGGGGAAAAGAAGCTTTGAAGTTATCTTCTGACTGTTAATAATTGACAGGCAAACGTTTGCACTTGTGGCTCTGAATGGGGATGTAAAACATGAGGGCAGAGCTAAGCCTGGAAATAGCTGTCATTAGAATACCTGTGTTAAGACTCTCTCTGAAGAGAGCCTCTTACAGACAAGAGAGAAAGAGAAAGCAAACGTCAGGAGGCCTATCAATAAACAAATATTTTCTCAGGATTAAAACCATCCTACTTCCTTGAGAAAATGATCCTAGAAATTTTAATGACTTTGTCCTTTGTAGGCATGTTCAATTTATTTTTCTGCACTTGGGTTGGGTTGTTTCATTCATCCTATTTTTTATTTCCAACAGGGTCTGGTCCAAAGACATCACATTAGAGGTCTTCTTAGGTCATGTTCATGCCAGGCCTCTTGGCTCTTCCCAGCCTCGCCAGTTTCCCTGTCCTCTTACTGCCTCATCATAACAGAGTCAGTGCATACCCTCCACACTGCTACTCTCCGGCCATGCCATCTTCTTTTCTAGTCATCTTCTTGTCCAGTAATTAAATTTTTGTAGTACCCATAGGCAGCCAAGTGGCTTAGTAGATAAAGTACTGACATGACCTTTAGGAGAAACGAGGGTCAGAGACTGCTTTAATACAAACGGGTTGAATGACCTGAGTCAACCTCTCAGTCTCAGTGTCTTCATCTATAAGATGGGGGTAATAGTATCAGCAATATCACATTGTTCTTTGCCCCAAAGAATTGAGCACCATAAATGAGATACCATACAGAAAACATTTTGCAAACCTTGAAATACTATTACCCATCTCCTGCTCTATGCCTCTATTCATGATCCCTATGACATCTCAGATCAAAACACTCTTCTACGGCCAGCCATGTCTGACGTGTGATCTTCCGTGATAAGAATATAGAGACTGGCTTTTTCTACTTGTTTCTTAAAAGCTCAGAATAGAGTGCTTAATAAATGTTTTGCACTTATTTATTTCTATACGTATCACATATTTAATATGTAATTATTTACTTGAATAATTGAATACTGATTGTCCCAAATAATATTTTTTATTCAAGGTCTTGATTCAAAAAAAAGTTGGTATTGAGCTTTTAAGCATTTGGGTCAGTCTACTATATATATACACAAGCACACACATATATAAACATATAAACAGCCATGCATATATACATATACATATAGGTATGTGTATACATGTATACACATATGAATTAATGTACCAATATGTACATGGACATACACAATATGCAAATACAGGCACATATATACACTTATATACAAACACATATACACATATGTGTGTGTAAATACGTGTGTATATCTCTTATCCCTGTCTGATTTCTCCCAGTGGAAAGAGTGCTGGGAATCAAGTCAGGAAGACTCATCTTCCTAAGTTCAAATCCTCCTCACACACTTAAGTCACTTAAATCTGTTTACCTCAATTTCACCATCTGTAAAATGAGTTGGAGAAGAAATGGAAAACACTCCAGTAACTTTGCCAAGAAAATCCTAACTGGGGCTACAAAGAGTTGGACACAATTTAAAGATGACTATATGTGTATGTATGTAATGCAACAACATTAGGAAAACTATAAAGCTAGTACCACAAAGGAACTTCGAGTTCATCTTGTCCAACTTCCTCATTTTACACAGAACAAAATGAGGCTAAGAGATTAACGAAATTGTACATATTTACATAGATAGGAGTTAGCAAAGACTTGTTCCTCCATTTGCTTATAAGACAGTTACCTACTATGTAAAATATATAAGTAGATAAATCTAAAAAATAAAAGTATCACGTACTTCACATTTGGAAGCTACCTCGGAGATACACACACACACACATGTGTGTGTGTATACAAATACATATGCATGCACATAATATATATGTATATATATAGTATGTATATAGTATTGTAGCATATGTTGTACATACATTTATAGGATGTGTTTGTGTCTGACAGGTAGTGTGTGGAGGGGGATAGAGAGAGAGAGAGAATAATAGCTAACATGTATATGGTGCTTACTATGTGCCAGACTGCCAGGTGCTGTGTTAAGAGTTTTACATTTATTATTTCATTTGGTTCTCACAACAGCCCTGGAAAGCAGAAACTAGTCTTAGACCCATTTTAGAGAATTAGGAAATTGAGGCAAACAGAGGTTGTGACTTGTCCAGCATCTAACAACTAATAAGTATCTGAGGCAGGATTTGAATTCTAGCCCTCTTGATTCCAAGATTAGCATTCAATTTGCCTTATCACTTAGTTGTCTTATTTTAAAAGGATTAACATATGTACACACCCATGCCCATACATACACAGGTATATACACAATGTAGAATAAACATACACATATAGGCATGCAATACATATATACATATGCATGCATAAACATTCACACCTGTGTCTAAGTATATATACACATATATCTGTATGCATGCATATGAATAAACACATGCATATGCATATAGAAATAGGACCGACTGATATATAAATAGGTTGAAAGAGAGAGAGAATCTATAGCTCACTTTGTTCAATGAAAATGTACATCTTTGGTCCATTTAGGATGTGAGATAATGGGTTTACAACATGAAGGTGCCTATTTTTCAGGTGTGGAATTTGAGACCCAGAGGGGTAGAATGATTTGTGGAATCCCTCCCTTCCCCAGTAGCAGGTGGTTCAGCTAGAATCTGATGTTCTCTAAGTTCAAATCCAGTGTATTTTCAGTACACCACAACACATGTTGTCATTCACATGTACCTGTCAAATAAAGAAGATAGCAGCTAAAAGTTATCTGCAAGACAGCCTCAGAGCCAGTGACTTTTCTGCCCCAAGGCAGCCTTCTGGACCAGATGGTGTTTTGAAGTCTCTTCCAGCTACAAGACCTAGACTTTTTTGAATTCTAGGATGGGCAAAAGATGATTGGCATACCTTGTACATTACCCCACAGTCTTTCATTTTTGACAAGTTTTAAGCATGATATAATTCAATGAAGCATTTTGTTCCTTCTTTGGCCTTAATAATTTATCAGCAGTGTGTGGTTTTCATTTGCTTATTTTATTCTGTTTTCCTTTGCTTTATCCAAAGTTTCTGGTGCTGTATCAACTGGGAGCTCAGAGATGGGGATCAGAAGTAGTGCTCAGTGAACTCTCCATGGTTCTGCCTTCATTATGTTTTGCTACTTATGGTAACATATAAGTTTCTCTCACTCATATATTACTTTCTTTGACAGCAATAAAATGTTCTCCAATGCATTACATTTAATTGGAATGATCCCCAGCAAAAAGCATTAATTAGATTTCATTTTAATTTTTTAATTACATATGCACCTCACCCTGATTAAATCTACATAGAAAGCATAATGTCAATTATTACCTTGTTATTTATATAACATGTTGTGTGCCTCCTCTAAAGAAGGCACAGTTTTTAAATATGATTTGAGTTCCAGTGATTATTCAGGGAAGAAATTAGAGATTCACCTATTGTCTTGTACTTTAAAATTCTAAAAAAGTTACATCCTTGTGGGAAGAAAACATTTTGAGTGATTGGTGCTTGGGTCCAAATAATTGATAAATCCTAGTAATGTGTGACATGAAAGTTGTACAGCTCTCAATCTCTCTCTTCCAGATGTTCCTGCAGCTCAGTTCAGTCAGGTACTCTCAATTACCTGTGACTACCTAAGGAGATTCATCCCCACCTCAAAAGGTATCATGTTTAAGTTCTGGGCTCAAGGCAGGAAACATCTTCTGTTAGCAAGGTGCTCCTGGATGGTGGTAGTGGGGCTTGTCATATGTACTTATTTTACTACATTTCATCAACTCCTAGAAGAAAATTTTCAATAACAATTTTTAAGAAGGATGCTTGTTCCCCAAATAAATTAGTAGAATTTAAGAGAGTATAGTATAAGCAATATAAAATCTTTTCAGCAATGTAGTAGTAGATTTTGGTTTTTTAGAAAAGAAGAAACCACCTTATCTCTATACAGAATTTATACTTTTCTGAGATTCACAATCAAAAGATTCTGGTTTAGTGGGGTTCTAGCTAATAGGAAATACAGACATTCATTTGAATTTTTATTTGCTTGTTTTGAGCATATACTTATCCTTCAAGTATATGTATATGAAGGATAAGTATATGAAGAAATGGGATAGGGGAAGTCATTCTGAAATTGGGAAAGATAATTCCTGGTCTAATTTATTCCATTCATATCAAAATAAGGACATACCTTGAGAACTGGAGATCTCAGAAATCATTTGGTCTAATTTCTTGATTTTACAGATATGGAAGGAAAAACCAAAAGAGAAGTAAATTGCCCAAGGCAACACAGGTAGTACACAAGTGCTGGGATGAAAACTCAGGTTTTCTGATTCCCAATTTACTGGTCCTTCCACTGTTCAACACTGCCTCTTCATGTCCAGACGTAAATACACTTTATTATTTGCAAGCTTCTGATGGGCCTGCTATTGGTCCACCAGGGCCTGTTTTCTCAGAGTATATGACAGACTAATTACTGTGAAGCAGTACTCTGGAAATGAGTGGTCTTGTAGCTTTCCATTCCCATGATGGTGCTTGGGCAGGCAGCTAGACCTCTCAATTGATCTCCCTTCCTCGAGACTTGGCCCACTCTAATCCATCTTCCACAAAGCTCTGCCAACAGGATTTTTCTTAAATAGTTTTAATTACTTCACTCCCTTGCTCAATAAATTCCAGTGGCTTCCTTTTGTCTTAAGTTAAACAAAAGAAAAACTTGTATATTTTTTAAAAACCCTTCACAACTTGGCCCCAGTCCATTTTCCCAGCCTTCTTTTGCAGTATTCTTTTTTCAGCATTCTATGGTCTACCCAAACTGGCCCCTTGCTATTCTCCCTCAGAGGATGCTCCATCTGCTGTCTCTAGATCTTGCCACTATCTAGTTCTACTCCAGGAATGAGATCCTCATTTCTCTGTTTCACTGAATTCTTGATTTCCTTCAAGACTTGGTTCAAACACTGTCTACTATAAAAAATCATTCCCAATTATTCTGATTGCTAGGGCTTTCCCTCTCTAAACTACTTTGCATTGATTCTGTATAGACATATATTGAGTGTCCCAAAACTCTTAGAAAAGTTTATGCTTTAAACCCTTAAGCAGGGGGGAGGAGCCAAGATGGTCAAGTAGAAAGACACACTTATGCTAGCTCCGAAACCACAGCCTATAAAATATCTGTAAAGAAGAAGTCCTAACAAATTCTGGAACAGTGGAAGCCACAGAACAACAGATTGGAGGAGATTTCTGTTCCAGAATGACCTGAAAAACCCTCACCAAAGGTCCATCGCACATGGGACTGGAGCAGAACCGAGCCCTACCTTGGCCGCACAGCCCTGGGAGGAACAGATCCGAGCAGGCTTCAGGGACGGAATCTCTGGTGACCCCGGGGATCCCTCCACCTGCAGATGCTGCAGGTCAGTGAGAGAGACTTCTGGGTTGGCCAAGAGGGGAGCAGGGTGTCTCCATAACTCAGGCACCCTCAGGAGGCAGCAGCAGAGGCAGCGGGTGGCCAGAGGCTCCTGGAGCAGGCAGGAGCTCCATTACAGAAGGTCTCTGCATTAACCCCTTGAGGAAACTGAGCCTGGGAGGTGGCCATGCCCACACCTGAGAAACTGAATTTAATCTTACCCTGAATAGCAGCCAGGCCCCC
>JAQQSK010014866.1:0-10980 GCA_028658325.1 Potorous gilbertii | reverse complement strand
GCTGCCAGATTCTGTGTTATCCTGATTGTATTTCCACAACACTCAATTTGTGTCTTTCTAGCTGATTGCAATATTTTCTCCTTGATCTGGGAACTCTGAAATTTGGCCACAATATTCCTAGGAATTTCTTTGTTCAGGTGTCTCTCAGGAGATGATCAGTGGATGCTTTCAATATTTATTTTTCCCTCTGGTTCTAGAATATCAGGGCAGTTTTCCTTGATAATTTCATGGAAGTTAATGTCTAGGTTCTTTTTTTGATCATGGCTTTCAGGTAGTCCCATAATTTTTAAATTATTTCTCCTGGATCTATTTTCCAGGTCATTTGTTTTACCCATGAGATGTTTCACATTATCTTATATTTTTTAAAACTTCTGGTTTTATTTACTAACTGCTTGATTTAACTCATAGTCATTCATTTCTCTGAACTCAATTCTCTCTTTCAATGAATTATTTTGTTCAGTGAGTTTTTGAACCTTCTCTTCCATTTGGCTAATTCTGTTTTTTAAAACCTCCTTCTCCTAATTGGCTTTTTGGACCTCTTTTTCCAATTGAGTTAGCCACTTTTTAAAGCTATTATTTTTCCCAGCATTTTTTTTGGTTCTCCTTTTAGTAAGCTGCTAACTTGTTTTTTAAAGTCTTCTATTGCCTGAACCCAATTTAAGTTCCCTTTGGAGGCCCTGGAGGCAGAAGCCTTGACTTCCTCTGACAATCAGTATGCCTTGTTCTTGCTCATCTGAAAGGATGGGGGAAGATACCTGTTCCCCAAGAAAGTAACCTTCTATGGTCTTATTTTTTTTTCCATTTTTGGGCATTTTCCCAGCCAGTTACTTGATTTCTGAGTTTCCTCTCTACAACTACCTCAACTCTAGTTCTGCCAAGCAAATGGGGGGCAGGGGAGGAAGATTCACATGAACTGCTCCAAACCCTCAGGGGCTTTAGGCAGGGGCAGGGGTGCTATTCAGTTTGAGATTAAGATCAGCTGTTCAGGTAGGGGCAGGGCTGACACACAGGGCTCAGCGCCCTCAGGGGGTTTACAGATGAGACCTTCAACTACGGATGTAAGCTACTGCCTGCTTTGGGAACCCCTGTATGCTGCTGCCTCTACTGCTGCCACCTGAGGAGGCCTGAGTTATAGGGACACCCTTCTCCCTTCTCGGTCAGCCAAAAAGACTGACCTTTGGTGTGTGGGGGTTGAGGGATCTGCGGTGCTGCTGGAGATTCTGTCCCTGAAGCCTGCTTGGATATGCTCCTCTTGGTGCCCTTTGGCCAAGGCTAGGTGGGGCTCTGCTCCAGGTCATGTGCAACAGACCTTTCCCTTCGGTCTTTCAGGTCACTCTGGGCTAGAAATCTCCTCTACTCTGTTGTTCTGTGGCTTCTGCTGCTCTAGAATTTATTGAGAGTTCTTCTTTACAGGTATTTTATGGTCTGTGGAGTAAGAGTTAGGGGAATGTGAGTCTTTCTGCTCTACCATCTTGGCTCCACCCCTAAAAATTTTATAAAATCATTTGAAAATTGCAATCTCAAGATAGACCTCAAAATAGAGGTTAAATGATATCTAACTCCACTGTAACAGATACGATCTGATGAGGGCACAGTACAGCAAAAGTATCAGCCTCTAGTATCTCTTCTTTTATATTAACCTTAAAGTAGCATTGGATTTTTAGAACCACTACATCACACTTTTAACTCATATTGAACCTGTAGTCTACTAAAACCACTAAACTGTTGTCTACCCAGGAGCAGATAGGTGGCAAAATGAATAGAATGCCAGATTTGAAGTTAGGAATACTCATCTTCCTGAGTTCAAATCTGGCCTCAGACATTTGAGCAAGTCATTTAACAATGTTTGCCTCAGTTTCCTCAACTGTAAAAATGAGCTGAAGAAGAAAATGTCAAAACATTCTAGGATTTTTAACAAGAAAACCCCAAATGGGATCATGAAAAGTCTGAAACAACTGAACAACAATTGTCTATTTATGAGGTTGAAGCATAAAACTTAGCATTTATCCTTTTGCATTTCATCTTATTAAATTTGGCCCAAGATTCTAGCTTATCAAGAAGGACCTTTTTTGATCTCCATTCTGTCATCCAATATTTTAGTTACTCTTCCTACTTTTGCACAATCTGAAAGTTTGATAAGCATCCCACTATTTAAGTCATTTATGAAATGTTGGGAGACAGGGCAGTATAGTAGAAGAGTGTTTTCTATAGAGCCAGCAGTCATTGGTTCATATCCCTGATCTGTTACAACCTGGGTGGACTTAAATAAACCATTTAAGCTCCCCGGGTCTCAGTTTTCTCATCTGTAAAATGATTAATTTGGATTATATTGTCTGATCCTCTATGAGAAAATCACTTAACTTTTCTAGAGCTAATTTCTTCATCCATGAAAAAATTAGAGGGTCAGAGTAGATGGCTTCCAAAGTTTCTTGCAGCTCCAAATCGACAATTCTTTTATTAATAATTCAGAGCATGAAAGGGAGGGCAGACTAGGGGAAACTGTAATCAGAATGCATACCATGGTGGGGGGAGATGGGGAGAAAATTTGGAACTCAAAATCTTATGAAAATGAATATTGAAAACTAAAAATAAATAATAAATTTTAAAATTAATTCAGAACCAAGCACAGATCTTGGGACACTTCACTAGAGAATTGCTGCATGTTGTTATTGAGTTGTTAAATTTTCTTTGACCCTGCCATTCAACCAGTTCTGAAGCTACTTAACTATACTGTCATCTAGCCCATGTTTCTTCATGAGAGATTATGTCAAAAACTTTGATAAAATCTATGTCAAAACAGTCCCCTGATCTATCCTTCTGGTAATCCTAACAAAAAAAGGAATGAAATTAGTCCAGCACAACCTGTTCTTTTTAAAACCATGAAGACACTTTGTGATCACTGCTTTCTCTTCTGGATAGTCACTAGTCACTTTCTGGAATTTCGGCCCCAAAATAAATTTATGTCACTAGTCTGTAGTTTATAGATTTCATTCTCTTCAATTGTTTGAAAACTAGAACATTTGCCCATCTGCTGTCCTTTGGGGTTCGCCTATTCTCTATGATAGTTCCAATTAAGATCATTAACAGCGTCTCAGAAACCACATCCACTAGGACTTTTATTTCCTTGTGATATGCTCCTTTGGGCACAAACCTCTGATGTAATTGTGTTAAGTAGGCTGCTAAATTCTCTTTTTCTATCTCTCTACCTAACTTGGGCATTAACTTCTTATTAACAACTTTCTGTGTTCCTTCTTGGTAAGGAAGGCAGAAACAAAATCCAGCTCCTCTGGCTTCTATCATCCATTATCATGATCCCATCTAGCCCGTGTTTTCTCTTCTTTAGTCCTCCTCTTTTCTTCCAAATAGCTTTAAAAAATTATTTACTTCTATCTTCTGCATGTTTTTTTTTTTTTAAATCTGAGTTAATCAATTAGGTCCTCCTGAATCTATATCAGTTTTAGATATTCATCCCTTTTTTCCCTCAATGGCATTATTTTTCCTTTTGTACCTTCAGAATTTTATTCTTTCAAGCTTCCCATACCTTTCTGGCTAAATTTTTCTATAGAATTTTAGGCCATAGACTTGAGGCAGTGGCACAGCAGAAAGAATGATAAGTCTGGACTTAGAAGACTTGAGTTCAAATCTTAGCTCTAATTACCTGTCTGATCAAGTCACTTAAACTCTCTGGGTTTTAATTTTCTTATCGGTAATTTCATGACATTGGACTAAATGATCTGTCTCTGGAACTCCTCATCTCTTTCCCGTTTCTATTTAGTTGGCCTGATTAGAATACTGTTTTTATTTTTCTCTCTGGTTCCCTACCTAATGATCTCCAACATGCTTTTTCAGTGGTCCCTGGATTTCTTCAAATGAGTTTATCTTATTTTTTAAATTCTCCTGACATTTTGTTTTTATATTACAAACATTTCCAGATTACCCCTACTCTATGAGAGCTGTTCAGTAACAAGTCAAACATTTAAGCAAAACTAACAATGATCTTATCTGAAAGTAAATGCAGTATTTCACATGTGTATCATCCCCCAAAGGGCCTATTTCAAAGCTCCCAAAGAAGAGAAAAAAGAAAAACACATTCCTTGTAATAAATTTGTATAGCTAAGGAAAATAAATTCCATCATCGCCTATATGCAAAAAGTTAGGTCTCATTCTGTATTCTAAATCTCTAATTTATCAGGAACTAGGTAGCATGTTTCATCCTCAGACTCTGAAATCATGGGTGGTCATTGTCTGGTTCGTAGTTCTTACAACTTTCAAAAACTGTTTGTCTTTACAGTGCTGTCTTACTGCATAAATTGTTTTCCTGGTTCTACTTATTTCATTCTTCATCAGTTAGTAAACATTTTCAAAACTGTTCATTTTTATAATATTGATGTTATAGTATAAATTATTCTTCTGGTTTTGCTTTCTTCATGCTGAGAAAGTTTAATTCTTTCCATGAGTCTGAAATCATCTCATTCCTTACAGCACAGTGGTATTTGTCACATTCATATACTACAATTTACTCAGCTATTTCTCAATTAGTTGGCATCCCTTTCATTTCCATTTTTTTTTTGCCCCCACAAAAAGAGCTGCTATAAATATGTGTGTACACCATAGGAACTTTTCCTCTTTCTTTGATCTCTTTCAGATATAGACCTGGTATTAGTATAACTGGATCAAAGGTATGCACTGCTTGATTACTTTTTCTGTATAATTCCAAATTGCTTTCCAGATTGTTTGTACCCATGTACAGCTCTACCAACAGTAGATCAATATGACTGTTTTTCCACAGTCCCTCCAACAATTATCATTTTTCTTTTTTGTCATCTTTGCCATTCAGATAGATGTGAGGTATAAACTCAAAATTGCTTTAATTGATATTTCTCTACTTAGGAACAATTTAGAATTTTTTTCCTAATGGCTATAGAGGGCCTGAGTTTTTTCACTTGAGACTATCCTGTTTTTTCCATAAACCATTTATCAAATGAGGAATGATTTTTAGTCTGATAAATTTAAATAAATTCCTTATGTATCTTAAAAATGAAATTCATCAGAAAAACTTACAGCCATGATTACCTCTGTTACCTCTTTTCCCTTTTAATCCTAATTTGATTGGATTTGTTTGTACAAAAACTTTTTGATCTGGTTATCAAAATTATTCATTTCATCTTCTATGATCCTCTTTGAACATTTCTTCTGTTCATGGATCTTATAAGAAATTTCTTTCCATGTTTCTCCAATTTGTTTACAATATGACCTTTCATATGTAGATCATATATCTATTTGGAACTTATACTAGTATAAAGTGTGTGGTGTTGGTCTACTTTCTTCCATATTTTTCTCCAATTTTTTCAGCAGCCTCTATCAAATAGTGAAGTCTTATACTAGCAACTGGGTCTTTGTGTTTATTGAACACTAGGTTATTAGATACATTTGCTTCTACATGTTGTGTAGCTAATCAGTTCCAGTGATTGATCTCAAATTTTTAAACTAGTACCAAATTGTTTTTAAGAATTACTGCTTTGTAGTGTAGTTTGAGATAAAGTAGTACCAGGTTTCCTTTGTTTCCACTTTTTTTTTTTATCATTTCTATTGACATTCTTGACCTTTTATGCCCCCATATGAATTTTGATATCATTTTTTCTTGTTCTATAGCCTAATTTTCTTCCCTTGAGAAATGCTTGTTTATAGCCTTAGAACATTTATCAATTGAGTAATTTAGACTCTTATTCTTATAAATTTAAATATTTTTTTCATATATTTTGGAAATGAGGCCCTTTTCAGAGAGACTTTTAGTGGTTTGATTGGTATAGCATTGAATAAATAAATTTAAGCAGTATTATAATTTTTATTATTTTGACTTTATGAATAATATTTGTCCAATTATTTAGGTCTGTATTTCTACAAAGTGGTTTGTAGTTGTATTTGTATATTCCTTGTATTTATCTTAGTAGGTAAACTCCCAAATGTTTTACACATTCTGTAGTTATTTTTAGTAAAATTTCTCTATCTCTTCCTGCTGAGTTTTATTAGTATTATCTAAAAATGTTGATGATTTGTATGAATTTATATCTTCCAAGTTTTCTGAAGTTTCGTGTTTCAATTAATTTTTAGTTGACTCTTTAGGTTTATTTAAGGATACTATCATATCATCTGCAAAAAGTGATCATTTTCTTCCTTCTTTACTTATGATTATTCTCTCAATTTCTTTTTCTTGTCTTATTGCTATAGCTAGCATTTCTAGTACTATGTCAAGAGTGATGACAAAGGACATTTTTGTTTCTCACCTCTGATTTTATTGGAAAACAATGGATAATATATAATAGAATTCCACTATCCTATCCTTTACCTATCCTGGTCCTTTTGAATGAGGTGTACCTTTCAGTTTTCTTGCTTAAGAATTTTAAGGACATTGACATGCAGGACAGTATCTAGAGGAAGGCAATCATAGTGGTGAAGGGCTGTAAGATTGTATCATATGTAGATCAGTCAAAGGAACTGGTGATGTTTAGCCCCAAGAAAAGACTTTTGTCTTTAAGTATTTCAAAGGTTGTTATATGTAAGACAGATTAGACTTGTACTTGATTCCCAGGGTGCAGAAGTAGGAACAAAGTTGCAAAGAAACATATTTAGGCTTGATTTAAGAAAAAAGTTCCAAACATTTAGAACTAAGCAAAGTTGGAACAGGTTGCCCCAGAGGGTAGTGAGTTCTCCCTCATCAGAAATCTTCAAGGAAGAGGCTAGATAATTAATAATAACTAACATTTATATAGCACTTAAAAGTTTGCAAAGTGTTTTTACAATGTTATCTCATTTGATTCTCACAAGAAACTTATAAAGTAGTTGCCATTATTATCTCCATTTTACAGTGGAAGAAACTGAGGCAGATAGAGGTTAAAAAACTTGCCTAGAATTACATAGTTAGGAAGTGTCTGAGGTGAGGCTAGACTGAAGTCAGGTCTTATGGATCTAGATTCGGTGCTTTATCCATTGCAACTCCTAACTGCCTGCCTCTATTTGTCCAGTTTTTTTTGTGGTGGAGATTCTTGTTCATGTATAGAGGCTAGACCAGCTGCTTCTGAGGTTACTTCTATGAATATGAATGCCGTCCACCCAGCTCTTGGGGCATTCACTAGACTTCTTGCTTGTTGTCCTTTAGCCAGGCAACTTCCCTTCCTCCAGAACAGGAAGGAAACTCCACTGTACTCAGCCCATCAGACCTCATCTGGAATATTGTGTTCATTTCTGGGCACATTCTTCCTTCTGGTGGAAGAAGGGCATTGAGAAACCAGAGAGTACCTAGAAGGTAAGCATGATGGTGAATGGCCTTGAACCCTTATATAAGAGGATCCATTGAAGGTATCTGGCTCCTTTAACCTCTAATGAAGACTCAGAAAGGACAGTATATCTGTCTTTAAGTATTAAGACAGTATATCTGTATTAAAGAACTGTCATGTGGAGATTAGACTTGCTCTATTTGGCCCCATCTAGCCCACAGTTCTCCACTTTATTTACAAATTAGCATGACAGAATCTGTCAAAATCTTTTTTTAAATCTATGTAAACCATGTGATCTAACCACCTAACAACCTTATCAAAAAAAAGATATCAGAACTAACAGCAGTGGATGGACATTGCAAATAGGTCAGTTTGGTCTTGATGTCATGAAAAAAATTTCCCACCAAACTACTAATTCTTTGACTCATTATATCCTCATCTAGTATCTATTATAGGAAAATCTCATGTCTAGGTTCTCACAGAGGGTTTCCAAATCCTGTAGAAGCACTCAAGATAATAAATCTATATATGAGATACAAAGGACCCTCAGGAGTCCATAAATAGTGTGGGAAAAGATTCTACAGTTATCACAATCAAAACTATTCTCTTCCTTCTCCACTGGGTCCTATTTTGTACAAGTTTCCAAAGGTTTTCAAAACCATCCTGTCATTTCCATCCACCTCAGGTGGCTACAGGCAAAATTCTTCCCAGCAGAATCACACCATCCAAGTGGCTCCATCAATGTAGTACCTTCCATCTACACTACTTAAAACTTGTATGTACATAGCTGTTTACATTATAGAATGTGAGCTCCTTGAGGGCAGGGACAGTTCTTGCATTTCTTTGTATCTCTAGAGCTTAGCACAGTGCCTGGAATATATAGTTAAGTGCATAATAAATATGTGGTGACACAGTACCATGTTCAAGTCTCCTGTTCCTCCATATTGTAATTCTAGTCCCCTATACTGTTCCTCCCAGGATTGGGGCTACAGATGCTGGAATCTTTCTCTGAAGCATGCACTTAAGAAATTTCCTTTTTCTCAATAGAAGGCTAGACTCCCAAATTCTTGAACTTGGGTTATCTTTAGGACAACCCCTGAAACTGGCACTGTCCAAGAAATCCCTCAACTGCTAGACTGCTACTTGGGATGCATTCCTCAGGGACTGTTACCATTTAGCTAAATGACTGCCCTCAGCATGACTGCCCTGTGTTTGCCTCTTTGAGGGTGGAGCCGGCAACTGAATACTGCCAAGGAACTTTTGACTCACAAGGGCAAGCACCTTCATTATGTGTCTCCAGCAACTCTTAAGGCTGCATGGTACAAGAGAAAAAACACTGAACTCGAAATCACAGGACCTGAGTTTGAATCCTGACCACCAGCTGTGTGACCTTGGCAAGTAGCTAAACCACTCTGGGCTTAATTTCCTCATCTATAAAATGAAGTTGGTTTGACTCCATAATCTCCATAAAAGTCCCTTTTATTTATAGAGCTATGACTCTCTGATGATACACTACTAAAACTCCAGCTGCTACTAAGTTTCTTGGCATATGTAAGCTTTCTTACATATCTGGGGCTGAGGTGAAATGGGCCCCTGGTGTCCAAGATTTTCTTCTCAGGCCACATGGGCATGAGCACATGCATTTCATAATGTGCCTGATATATCTTCTCCAAAGCATCCACTAACATCTTAAGCACTCATCCTTCTGCTACACTCTTAGGGTTTCTCTAGAAGAAAGGGAGACAAAAGGAAAGCGCTGGTCAAGTTCTTGATGAAAACTCCCTTTCAAAGGCTCGTTATTCTGAATAACCTGCTCCATTACAGTGGGGTTCACCTCATTTCCTGTCAACACAAAGCCCTTTCCCCTAGACCCACAGAACAGGTGTTCAAGTCAACAAATACATATAGAAACAGTCCTTGTCAATAAGACCTGCCTTTCAGGAGATCCCAAAGAATGTCTCTTTGTTACCCTCTTTTGGAAGATATGATTTGTTTGACAGGCTAACCTCCCTATAATCTCACCAAGGTGATAAGACAACTCAAAATCAAACCTTTACAAAGTACACACAAAAATTCTAACTAGATCAACAGAAAACATTTTAAAGGGTCTTTTAAAAACACATTAAGGGGGCAGAACCAAGATGGTGGACTACAAAGACACACTTACGTAGGGTCTCCCCACAGAGTCCACAAAATACCTGTAGAGAGGGACTCTCAACAAATTCTGGAGCACCAGGAGCAGAGAACAACAGAGTGGAGGAGATTTCCAGCCCAGGGTGACCTGAAAGGCCCACAGAAGCATCGGTGGCACCAGAAGCAGAGTTGAACGCAGAGCCCAGCCCAGCCTTGGCCTATAGGTCTGAGCAACAAGACTCTGGGAGGAGGACACCTCGGGGGTGGAATCCCCAGTCACAGCATCAGGGCCTCACATCCCTCAACCCACAGGTGCCAAAGGTCAGTGACGGGGTTTTATCAGCTGGCCAGGAAGGGAGAAGGGCCTTCCCATAGCTCTGGCAGCAGGCAGTGGCCACAGAGGCTGCACAGCAGCCCGTATAGATGGCTGGTTGTTGGAGTGTAAAAACCCCTGGGGGCACTGAAGAGCTGAGTCTTACCTCAGCCTTGGGTGGAGGTCCTGGCTGAGCTGTCTTTGTCTCACACTGAATGGTGGCCCTGCCCATCCAGCTTATCTGAAAAATCAGCCCCCAGTGCTGACTTGGCAGAACTGGAGGCCAGGTGGTTGTGGAGAGGCAATTGCTAAGATTCTGGACATAAAAATCCCTTTCTGCTTCCAGACCAGTACATGCTTGATTGTGCCACCTTGGAGAAACTGAGATCTCACAGATTCCCAGAGTATACTCTACTCTTGACAAAGGACCCAAAAGCCAAGTAACTGGTTGGGAAAATGCCCAAAAAAGAGGAAAAAAAATATGACCATAGAAGTTTACTTTCTTGGTGAACAGATATCTCCTCCTATCCTTTCAGATGAGGAAGAACAATGCTTGCTATCAGGAAAAGACGTAGAAGTCAAGGCTTCTGTATCCCAAACATCCAAAATAAATATTCAGTTGGCTCAGGCCATGGAAGAGCTCATAAAGGATTTTGAAAATCAAGTGAGAGAGGTGGAGGAAAAACTGGGAAGAGAAATGAGAGAGATGCAAGAAAAGTATGAAAAGCAGGTCAACACCTTGCTAAAGGAGACCCCCCCCCCCAAAATGCTGAAGAAAATAACACCTTGAAAAATAGGCTACCTTAATTGGCAAAAGAGGTTCAAAAAGCCGATGAGGAGAAGAATGCTTTAAAAAGCAGAATTAGTAAAATGGAAAAGGAGGTCCAAAAGCTCACTGAAGTTCTTTCAAAATTAGAATGGAACAGACGGAGGTTAATGACTTTATGAGAAACCAAGAAATCACAAAACAAAACCAAAAGAATGACAAAATGGAAGAGAATGTGAAATATCTCATTGGAAAAACAACTGACCTGGAAAATAGATCCAGGAGAGACAATTTAAAAATTATGGGACTACCTGAAAGCCATGATCAAAAAAAGAGCCTAGACATCACCTTTCATGAAATTATCAAGGAAAACTGCCCTGATATTCTAGAACCAGAGGGCAAAATAAATATTGAAAGAATCCACTGATCACCACCTGAAAGAGATCCAAAAAGAGAAACTCTTAGGAACATTGTGGCCAAATTCCAGAATTCCC
>JAQQSK010014865.1:0-10980 GCA_028658325.1 Potorous gilbertii | reverse complement strand
GAGGGCAGATTGGTGATATGGGTAATTAGAATGTCCAGTGTATTGGGGAGGGGGGAGGTTCCAAATGGGGAGAAAATTTTGGAACCCAAAATCTTGTGAAAATGAATGTAAATAGTTAAATAAATTTATTTAAAATAAAAAAAAAATCCACCGACGTACTGAAGAAGCTAAGTTCACCATAATCATGTATATATGAGTACATGCAGATTAATTGGGGGAGAGGGATTTGAGCAATTTATTAGTAGTGACAACCTACAAGGCACAGGGAGGGGCATCAACAAAAAAAGAAAAAAAAATGAAAATGTCTTAATATTATTATAAAAACGATTTTGACCTTGTGGAATTCTTAAAAGGATCTTGAGCACTCCCATGGTTGTCTGGATCATGTTTTGAAAACGTGTGGTGTAGCTCTTCTACTCAAAAGACAGGTTCCATAGAAAATCTTTTGTTTACTTGTTTGTTTTTATTTTTTCCTGAGTAGGAAGGTTGTATTTTCAGTTCCCTGGTCAGCATGATGTTGACATTTGAAACTGGGACTATCCAACACAATGCAAAATATTATATATACATGAGAAGAATGAAAACATCTAATGTACTTGACCTGATTGTATTGGAATTGTCATGTATCACAAGGAAAGGAGTATTGTTAATGCTTAGTAATATCTATAAAAGGGGAAGAGAGAGACCAGTAAGAAGCTACCAGCTAATAGGCTGCCTCCCCAATTTTGGTCTTCTTTCCCCAGCTCCTGATGGATATCCCTCCAACAGGAGGTTGTTGGCCAATGCTCTGAACTTCTTACCCCCGCCCCCCGCCTCCCATCCCCTCCTTTCACCTGCGTCAGGAATATTAATGTTCCTTTTTTAGGCACAAAAATTTTTAGTGATTATATAAGGCATAAAAAGAAAAGACAAAAAGCCGTGCTTGCTCTGAAGAAGCTTTCATTACAGTAAAAATGTTGAAGCAGTAGATGGAAGAATGGGTATTAAAAGTCTATCCCTGAATAACATCAAAGACCCCATGGGCTAAAGGCATGGTTCTGATTTCAACTACATTTTTTATGGGAATAAAGACAAAGCGTGGTTTTGCTACTATAAAGACTTGAGTCTTCTAGATAAATCCTCTTTCCCTCCCTTCTTCTCTCTTTTACCAACTTCTTTCCCCTCTATTTTCTTCTTTTCTCCCTTCTTCCCTCTCATTTTTTTCTACTTTTCACTTTGCTCAATCTTTCCTTTGTTGAGGCAGGGTGAGTTAACTAGACCAGAAATCAGGGAGACTTAGATTCCTATCTTGTCCTTGATATTCACTGATTGTGTGTCCATGGTCACACAAACCCTGAGCGTTTCAATTTCCTCAAGAGCAAAATGGAGAAAATCAGACTTGCAGAGTAACTGTCTCACAGGACTTTTATACGGTTTCATTGTGAAATTTGCCAACTTAAGAAGAGCTATATAAATATTAGTTAGTTGGAGAGACTCCTTGTTGCAATTGTAACTTTTATCTCCATAGCACAATCACAGCAAGATGAAATCTGTATCATTGCCATTATATATTTTGGAAGGTTTAAAACTAAAAGGTTTGGATGTGTTATAGAAAAAATAGTATATTAATGAACCTCCAGGATACTTCAAATTATGAATGAACTTCCATTGGCTTTAGGCAAGTTTCCTCTTTCTAGAGCTTATTTTCTTCCAATTTAAATGAGGAGGAGAGGGGAAACTATGATTTATAATGGACCTTTAAGAAGTAATTATTAAAGATTATCAATCTTTTGAAGGGAAAAGGGTTTTAAAAATATCTATCATCCTACACACACCTATGTAATCAACTCTTCTTTTGGGAACATACAAATCAGATCTGAGAAAGTTCCTTAGTAACCATCTAATTTAACTCCTTTCCTTTAGTCAAAATAAAACTAATTATCAGAGAACAGTTATTTACCAAAAGTAGTAAATGTTGCAGGCAGGATGTGAATCCTGGTCTTCTGTGGCTAATCCCAGTTCCAGTTCTACTAAATGAAGGCAATTTCTACTTCATTCTTAAACAATCACTAACCTCGAGTTTCTTTCTGTCAAGGCAGGAAAAATGTCAGAACCAACAATAGTATCCCTTAGGTCTAATTTCTGGCACATGAACTGATCTGTGGCATAGTGATGACCACTTTCAAGGAGTGCTTGTGTGCCTATAAGTGAATTAATGGAATATTATGTCTGGATTTGTGGTGCTGAACACTTATCCCCAAAGAATTTCTCCAAAACAGTGAACTGTCTCAATTAAAGGGATGTTCCTCTAATTATCTCTGGGAATTCTTAATTGGCAATAACAATTTAGTATGGGAATTAGGCTCTTTGTCTTCCTCATATTCTAATTCTCTATGTCATGGGTGCATTTATTTACCACATGACTTGTTTTTAATTTTTGATTTTAGTTTTTCCATCTATGTGTTGTCCCTTCCTGTAGAGTGCAAGCTTGAGGAAAAAGATTATTTTTATCTTTATATTTCTGGTTCTTCTTGCAGAGTAGGCTATTATTGAGTACTTCATGTATGTTGACTATAACATATGAAATAAATTGTACACATATTCATATAAATTTATATATTTTCCATACAGATACATGGATAACATGTCTGTACTCCTGTGTGTGTATGTGTGTGTAAATAATTCCTTTGTCAAAACTCAATTTTTCTTTCTGTTGTAATTAGGATATAAAACAAACTCATATGCTTATGACTTAAAATTCTCCAAAATATGGTTCCAATATGATCTCATATTACCATCTCTCACTCACTCCTTTTAGTTCAAACTGGCCTATTTGTGGTTTCGCTATATACAACTGTATTTCCCACTTCCACACATTTGTAGTGTTTATTAACCATGTCTCATATGGTCTTCTTATTACTTCTTGAAATCCTTAGTTCTGAGGTTCCACTCAAGTTCTACCTTCTCTTAATGACCTTTTATATTCACCCCAGCTAGGGGTATTTAGGTGGCATAGTGCATACAACATCAGAATTGGAGACAGAAATACCTGAGTTTCAATCTGTCCTCAGAAATGTACTAGTTCTATAATCCTAGGCAAGTCACTTAATCCCTTCGTTAAGATACTGGAGTGATTTGCCAAGAAAACTCCATGGATCATTGAGTATAGTCAGGCATGACTGAATAACACAATAACAAATCACTCCAGTCATTAATCCTTCCCACTCCTACCAGATCTCATCATATTTTGTATCCATGTTAATGGAATAACCACATGTGTTATTTTTTCCCTAAGTATAATCTAATCTCTCTGAGGGACGGAGACAGTAGATCTGCGTAGTAATTTTTCTTTTAAAAAATGTTGGGAATTTTGGTAGACTGGAATTTCAACGTATATATTTATCAGGCACATGCAGAAGAAGAGGCAGTGCTGTCCTCTACTGCAGCAGGACACGCACGGGGTCAGGAACGAAGTCATAGAAGTCTTTCTCTACTCCACCCTGGTCAGAGCTTATCACCAAGAATGTCCTGTTCATTTCTGAGAAATATATTTCCGGGAAGGGGGCAGAGCCAAGACAGTGGAGTAAGAGCAAGTTCTCACCTGAGCTGTAAGAAAAACTCCTTCAAATACCTCTAGAAAGAGAATCTGAAAAGCTTTTGGATTGGCAGAATTAACTAGGAGACAAAGTATAGCATATTTCAAGACTTGGACAGCCTAGGAGGTTGACAGAAGTATCTGTTGCACGGGGCTGGAGGAGCACACAGTGAACAGGAGGTAGCGGTGTGGAGCTTGCCATAGCAAAGCCTAGTAGGAAGCACCTGGTGGTCTGAAGCAGCAGCAGAACTTCAGATTCTCAAATGTATTAGTGCAAGAGGAGAGTCCAGAAGAACTGAGAGGGAAGCTCAGAACTCCAGGTAACTGCAGTAGCTACTGCTCAGACTATCAGCCCAAAGATTAAATATCTGTAAGTCATCTGCTTGAATTTCTGACAGCAAAGATGGCGAAATCATCAGTAAATACTATCTCTCTTCCCTGGTTGACCTTGAAAATCCCAGAGAATATTTCCCCAGGAAAAAATCTTGAAGCAGTGAGATCAACTGAAGTGGTAAACAGCCTGTTAGCCCATTAGGCTAGGAAAATCACAAAGGACCCTCTTACTGTGACTGAAGGGGACCAGAGTTGTCCCAGTCGACCCCACTTCAGCAAACCGGGCGGAGGTCCTGAGTCTCAGCAGGGTGGAACCCATAATCGCCACCACCAGGACACTAGGTGTACAGGAGCAGAGCCAGGAGAATCGAGAAGACACGAGCTTAGATAGGATTCACCATCCACTGAGCTTGGTTGTAGCTCAGGAGAGGAGACTTCCTGCCACCAGACCACCCTTGCCCCAAACCTAAAGCAGTTAACTCCAGGGTAACACCTGGGAAACTTAGGTTTCACCTTATCTCTGCTTTGCCACACTAGCTATCTCAGGACCAGGTAAACTGCAGCATATTAGCTTCTCCCTGAAAGAACCAGAGGCCACAATACACAAAGCCTCAAATTCTAAGCACAAGAACCATTGGACAGAGTCCCTTTCACCCGAGAAGTAGAGTCATGAAAAGGGTGATTGTCATGAGCAAGAAGCAAACCAGAAAAGAAAAAACTATAGAATATTTCTATGGGGACAAGTACCAAAACACAAATACTGAAGAGGTTAGCACTGAGAATGTACTCCCATATGAAACTTTAGAAAGGAATATGAAATGTTCTCAAGCCCAAATAGCATTCTTGAAAGAGCTTAAGAAGGATTTCTAAAGTCAAATCAGAGAAGAGGAAAAAACATTGGCCAATAATTTTAAAAATAAGAAAAAAGAAATCAAGGAAAAATTTAAAAGGAAAATTGGACAAATGGAAAAGAAAGTACAAAAGCTGACTGGAGAAAATAACACTTTAAAGGAAAAATTGGGCAAATCGAAAAAGAGATGCAAAAGTTAACTGAAGAAAATAACCCACTAAAAATTAGAACTGGACAAGTAGAAGCTAATGACTCTGAGATAGTAAGAATCAGTCCAGCAAAATCTAAGGAATTAAAAATAGAAGAAAATGGAAAATATCTCATTGGAAAAATAACTCACCTGGAAAATAGATACAGGAGAGAAAATTTAAGAATTATTGATCTACCATAAATTCATGATGAAAAAATGAGCTTGGACAATACCTTCTAAGAAATCATCAAGGAAAGCTGCCAAGAGGTCCTAGATCCACAAAGCAAAATAGTCATCAAAAGAATCACTGATAACCTCCTGAAAGAGATTCCAAGCTCAAAACATCAAGGGTTATCGTTTCCAAATTCCAGAATTATCAAGTGAAGGAGAAAATATGCAAACAGTAAGAAAGAAGCAATTCAAATATCAAGGAACTACAGACAGGATCACACAAGACCTTGCAGCTTCTACATTAAAATATTGGAGGGATTGGAATATGATGTTCCATTAGGTAAAGGAGCTGGAACTAGAAACTGGGATCAATTATCCAGTAAAATTTAGCACAATATTTCAGGCAAGGAGATCGACATTCAATGAAATAAAGGACTTCCAGGCCTCCCTGATGAAAAGGGCAGAGATCAATAGAAAATTCGATCTCCAAACACGAGTCTCAAGAGAGGCATAAAAAGACAAACGGGGGAAAAAAACTTTGTTACTCAATATGAGCAAATAATGTACATTCAAATAACAGAAGATGGTACTTGTCAATCTGAGAATTGTGTATTTACTATGATATTTAGAAGGGGTATACATATATAGAGGGAGGGGGTATAAATTAAGTGATATGATGATTAAAATGTGATTTAAGTGTGCCAAGAGATTGTAATGGGATGTGTGAAAAGCAGGAGGCAAAAAACGTAAATCACATCACAGGAACAGGCACAAAAACATATTACAGTAGAGGAAAAGGGGGAGTGAGATAAGCACTGTTTGAGATTTAATCTCGTCTGATTTGGTTCAAGAAGGGAACAACAAATTGAGTAGAAATATAACTAGCTCTATAGGCAGTAGGAGGGAAAAGGGGAAAGAAAAGGGAGCAGAGGCTAAAAGGGAGGCAAGAAGTAATAAGGGGAAAGGGAAGTGCAAGGGAGAACTGCTGAAAGAAGGGAAGAAAGACTGAGGGAGGTGGTTGTCAAAAAATAATATTTTGTTGTGGAGCAGAAGGGAGAGTTAAAAGCATAAACAGGAGAAAACAGGATAGAGGGAAAGACACAGATATAATCTTAACTGTGAATGTGAATGGGATGAACTCTCTCATAAAATGGAGGCAGAGAGAAGAATGGATTAACAAACCATAACCCAACAACATGTTGTTTACAAAAAACACATTTGAAACAGGGGGATACACACAGGGTAAAGGAAGAGGTTGGAGCAGAATATATTATGCTTCAGGTGATGGGAAAAAAGCAGGGTTAACAGCCTTAATCACAGAAAAATAAGAAGCAGAAATAGATCTAATCAAAAGAGATAAGGTAGGAAACTATATCCTGCTAGAAGGCACCATAGACAATGAAGTAATGTCATTATTTAACATATATGGACCGAGTGCCATAGCATCAAAATTTTTATAGGGGCAATTTACGGAGTTACAGGAAGAAATAGACAGCAAAACGATACTAGGGGGAGAACTGAATCTCCCCGGTCTCTGAACTTGATACATCCACCCTTAAAATAAAAAAAAAGAAAGAGGTTAAGGAGATGATAAAACTCTGGATAAGGTGAATATGAAAGATCTCTGGAGAAAATTGAATCCAGATGGAAAGGAATAGACCTTTTTCTCAGCGATACATGGCAAATATACAAAAATTGATCATGTACTAGGACACAGAAACTTCACAATCCAGTGCAGAAATGGAGAGATAGGTAATGCATAGTTTTCAGATCATACTGCAAAATAAATTATATATAATCACAGGGAATGCGAAGATAGACCAAAAATTAATTGGAAACTAAAAAGAATCTTAAAGAATGAGTGGGTTAAAAAACAAATCGTAGAAACAATAAACAACTTCATTCAAGAGAATAACAATAATGAGACAACGTACCAAAAATTATGGGATGCAACAAAATCAGTTCCTAGCAGAAGTTTTATATCATTGAATCTCTACACGAATGAAATAGGGAAAAAGGAGATCAATGAACTGGGCATGCAGCCGGAAAAGCTAGGAAAAGAACAAATTCAAAATCCCCAAGTAAATACCCATTTAGAAATACTAAAATCCAAAGGTAAGATTAATATAACTGAAATTAATAAAACTATTGAACTACCAAAAAAAACTAAGACATCTTTATGGAAAACAAACAATAAAACTGATAAACCTTTGGTCAATTTGATTAAAAAGAAGTCAGATGATCACCAAATTTCCATTATCAAAAATGAAAAGGGCGAACTCACCTCCAAAGAAGTGGAAATTAAAACAATAATCGTAAATTACTTTACTCTACTGTATACCTATAAAATTGGCAATCTAAGTGAAATGGATGAATATTTTTAAAAAACGTAAATTGCCTAGATTAACAGAAGAGGAAGTTGAATACTGAAAAAACCCCAACTCAGAAAAAGAAATTGAACAAGCCGTTAATGAAACTCTCTAGGAAAAAATCTCCATAACCATATGGATTTGAAGGTGGATCCTATTAGACGTTTAAAAAACAATTCCAATACTATATAGACTGTTTGGGAAAAATGGTAAAGAAGGAGTCCTAACGAATTCTTATCATGAGAATAATAAATTATGGAAGGTAGGATTTATACCAGGAATGCAGGGTTGGTTCAATATTGGGAAAACTATCAGAGTAATTGATCACATCAACAACAAAACAAACAGAAATCATATGATTATCTCTATAGTTGCAGGAAAAGTTTTTGACAAAATACAACACGCATTCCTGTATTGAAAACAATTGAGAGGACAGAAATAAAAGGAGACTTTCATAAAATAATAAACAGTATCCACCTAAAACTAACAGCAAGCATTATAAGCTAGATGAGTTTCCAGTTAGATCAGGAGTGAAACAAGGATATAAAATATCACCGCTGTTATTGAATATGGCACTAGAAATGTTAGCTTTAACAATAAGAGAAGAAAAACAAATTGAAGGAATTAGAAAAGGCAAATAAAAACTATGTTATCACTTTTTGCAGATGATATGATGATATACTTAGAGAATCCTAGACAATCAAGGGAAAAACTACTTGAAATAATAAACAACTTCGCAGAGTTGAAGGTTACAAAATTAACCCACATAAATCATCGACATTTGTATATATTACTAACAAAGCACTACAGCAAGAGACAGAAAAATCTCATGTAAAGTTTTCTTAGACACTAAAATATATCTGGGCATCTTTCTGCCAAAACTAATCGAGGGACTATAACACAATTCCAAAACACTTTTTTCAAAAATTAGGTCAGATCTAAGTAAGTGGAAAGACACTAGCTGCTCTTGGGTAAGCCTACATAACATCATGAAAATAACAATTCTAGGGGGGCGGAGCCAAGATGGCGGAGTAGAAAGACTCACCTATGCTAGTTCCGAACCCACAGCCCATGGATTTCCTCTAAAAAGAACTCCCAACAAATTCTGGAACAGTGGAGCCGCGCAGCACCACAGTGAAGCAGATTTCCGTTCCAGACAGCTCTGAAAAACCGATCCCACAAGGCCATCGCACACCAGATGGGAACGGAGCCCTCCCATGCCCTGACCACGGCACTGAGAGGAGCGAGCAGATCCAGTCAGGCTTCAGGGATGGAACCTCCAGCAGACGCGGGGCTCCCTCCACCCACAGACGCACAGGCCAGTGAGAAAGACAGGCTGAGAGGGGAGCAGGTGTCTCCGGGATCCAGGAACCTCAAGAGGAAGCGGCAGAGAAAGCAGGCAGCCAGAGGCTCCCAGAGCAGGCAGAAGCTCAGCAGCAGTTCCATTACAAAAGGTCTCTGCATAAACCCCTTGAGGGAACTGAGCTTTGGAGGCGACCCTGCCCCCACCTGAGAACCTGATTTAATCTTACCCTGAATAGCAGCCAGGCCTGCCGCAAAAAGCCCTGAGGCTGGGGAGCAGAATTTGAATCTAAGACCTCAAGCACCAGCTGGGTGACCCTAGGCTGGGGTGGAGAGGTATCTCAGAAGTCAAGAAACTGGCTGCGAAAATGCCCAGAAAAGGGAAAAAAACTAAGACGATTGAAGTTATTTTCTTGGGGAAAAGATATTAGCTCCTATCCTTTCGGAGGAGGAGGAACAATGCTTACCATCAGGAAAAGATATAGGAGCCAAGGCCTCTGTATCCGAAACATCTGAAATAGATATCCCATGGGCTCAGGCCATGCAAGAGCTCAAAAAGGATTTTGAAAATCAAGTCAGACAGGTGGTGGAAAAACTGGGAAGAGAAATGAGAGAGATGCAAGAAAAGCATGAGAAATGGGTCAATACCTTAATAAAGGAGAACCAAAGCAATGCTGAAGAAAATAACACCTTGAAAAAGAGGCTAACTCAATTGGTAAAAGAGGTTCAAAAAACCAATGAGGAGAAGAATGCTTTCAAAAGCAGAATTAGCCAAGTGGAAAAAGAGGTGCAAAAGCTCACTGAAGAAAATAGTTATCTCAAAATTAGAATGGAACAGATGGAGGCTAATGACTTTCTGAGAAACCAAGAAATCACAAAACAAAGCCAAAAGAATGACAAAATGGAAGAGAAGGTGAAATATCTCATTGGAAAAACAATTGACCTGGAAAATGGATTCAGGAGAGACAATTTAAAAATTATGGGATTACCTGAAAGCCATGATCAAAAAAAGAGCCTAGACATCATCCTTCATGAAATTATCAAGGAAAACTTCCCTGATATTCTAGAACCAGGGGGCAAAATAAGTATTCAAGGAGTCTATGGATCACCGCCTGAAAGAGATCCAAAAAGGGAAGCCCCTAGAAACATTGTGGCCAAATTCCAGAGTTCCCAGGTCAAGGAGAAAATATTGCAGGCAGCTAGAAAGAAACAATTCCAGTACTGTGGAAATACAATCAGGATAACACAATATCTAGCAGCTTCCACATTAAGGGATCGAAGGTCGTGGAATAAGATATTCCAGAAGTCAAAGGAACTAGGTCTAAAACCATGAATGACCTACCCAGAAAAATTGAGTATTGTACTTCAGGGGAAAATATGGTCTTTCAATGAAACTGAGGACTTCCAAGTATTTTGATGAAAAGACCAGAGCTGAAAAGAAAATTTGACTTTCAAACACAAGAATGAGAAGAAGCATGAAAAAGTAAACATCAAGGAGAAGTCACAAGGGACTTACCAAAGTTGACCTCTTTACAATCCTATATGGAAAGACAGTAAGTGTAACTCTTGAAATTTTTCAGTATCTGGATGGTTGGTGGTATTACACACACACACATACACACACGTACACATACACATGTACAGGAGTACACACACACACACATTCACACGTGCACGCACACACAAAGAGCACAGAGTGAATTGAATAGGATGGGATCATATCTTAAAAGAAATCAAGGTAAACGGTGAGAGAGACATTGATTGGGAGAACAAAGGGTGAAATGGAATGGGATAAATTATCTCTCATAGATGAGGCAGGCAGCAATCTTCTTAATGGAAGGAGAAAGAGAGCTGTGAGAAAAAAATAACATGAAGTTTACTCTCATCACATTTGACTAAAGGCAGGAATAAAATCCACAATCATTTTGGTATGAAAGCCTATCTTATAACGCAGGAAATTGGGGAAGAAGGAGATAAGCAGGGTGGGGGTGGGGGACGATGGAAGGGAGGGCAATGGAAGGAGGGAGCAATTTGAAATTAACAAACTGGGAGGGACAGGATCAAAAGAGAGAATAGAAACAATGGGGGGCAGGATAGGAGGGAGGGAAATATAGTTAGTTTTACACAACACGACTATTATGGAAGTCATTTGCAAAACTACACAGATATGGCCTACATTGAATTGCCTGCC
>JAQQSK010014864.1:0-10980 GCA_028658325.1 Potorous gilbertii | reverse complement strand
CAAAGGGGGAGAAAATTTTGGAACCCAAAATCTTGTGAAAATGAATGTTAAAAGTAAAATAAATTTATTTAATAATAAAAAAAAGAAAATAAATAAAAAAAAATAAAAAAAAAAGAGCTAATGAAAGGATGACTTAATAGTCTCTGATTTCAAATTTGTCTCCCTGGAGAATTTGGGGGGATTGCTACTTACTCTCTTAGTTAAATTGAAATAACTTGGTCCCAGAGACAATTCATTCACCCAATTTAATTGGCTAGTGTATTTCAATCTAAAAAACTTTCTCCAATTTCTGTTTGCTCTCTGCTTGGATAAATGAGTTTATTCATTATTCACTCTTTGTGATAGATTTTCCTGTAACTAACATTTGAAAGGAAGAGAATGATATCTTCATATATAAATGTGAGGCAGTCCCTTCCTTTTAAGGGATAATGACTAGGAAAGGTGCTTTAGTGTAAAAATGAAACCATTTCCTCTAGACTAGAGAGAAACTAATTTTATACAGGTATCCCCACTCTAAAAGAGCAGAGCAATAAGTCCTATGGTTCTACACCTTTTCTCTCTTCCAAACAGGAATCAGTCTCCCTTGGAAATTCAAGGTATTTCTACTTATGCCTTTCTCTGAGCTTGCAAATAGACAAACCCACATGTGCATATAGACAACCAAAAAGACAATTCTTCTTACCTTTTCATAGTTTGACAAACACTCTATAGTTAGAAAAAGCATATTTCGAAGACTTCAGAAGAAAGATAGAGTGATAAAATGTCACTGACAAAATGCCTCATGGGAAGTCAGCCGCAGAGAAATAGGTGATAATCAATTATGAAATTCTGAAGATACAAAAGGAAATCTTTCCAATCAATAGGCAAAATAGGATTTAATTAAAGAAACATATGAATAGGAAAGGATCCCACCAAAAAAATTAAACTAAAAAAATATGTAGAGAATAGAAGAAAGGTCGGGTAACAAATACTGAATATGAGTTGGGCACAGTTAAGTAAATATACTTCAATGATTGTAAAGACCAGAATGAGATAAAGTTAGGGAGAAGGAGAGTTTGTTTTTTAAGCTGTATTGAGAGAAAAGGATGATCAAAGTATGAATCATACCTTTGTTTTTAGTGATATAAATGTTGATAAATTACAATGTGATGAGGCAAAGCTGCTCATTTTTCGATTTTTCTTCTCCAAAGAGGATGATCTTAACATTGTAATGGCAGAAGAAAGATAGCAAACAGGAAGCTGATAGCCAAGACAATTAAGGAGCTAGGGGAACACATAACTTCTTTTGCATAAATTCAAGGAATTAATTCCCTAAATGAACTCCATCCTCAGTTGCAGAAATTGCTTTTGGGTTGCAATACTTGAGCCACTCTTATTGGTATTAGACCAATCACAGAAAATGAAAGAATTACCTTAAAATTTAAGCAGGATTGTTTTCTCAGTTTAAAATAAAAGGCAAGAAAGAGCTTATAAGCTAAACCAATACTTCAGTTTCTGAAGAAGCTACAAAATATATTATTAAAGATGTGGTTGGAGACTATTTACAAAGGAAGTCAGGAATGACAATGTGCCAACATAACTTCCTCATGGCAGGAAAGAAAAAATAATACCAACAATACCAAAAAAAAATACCAAACTAAGCTCATTTCCTCATTTGACAGGATTGCTAACCTAGTAGAAGAGAAGAGACCTGTGAGCAATTTATTTACATAGGTTTTAGCAAAACTTTTTTAACATTAAAATTTTTATTTTATTTTTTCTCAGTTACACATAAACAAAAATATTAATATTTACTTTCAAAATTTTGAATTCAAATTTTTCTCCTTCCCTTCCTTACCACTTCTTCTACAAGACAATCAATTTTATGTCGATTATACATGTTCTGTCATGCAGAGCATTTACATATTAGCCATCTTGAAAAAGAAAATGCAGACAAAAATAATAGTAAAGAAAACGAAAAAGTATGCTTTAATCCAAATTCATACTCCATCAGTTATTTCTCCGGACATAGGCAGCATTTCTCATCATAAGTCCTTCCGAATTGTCTTGTGAATGGCAGAGAAGAGTCAAGCAATTCACAGTTGCTCATGGTACAATACTGCTATTACTCTGTACAATGTTCTGCTCCTTTTTCTTTGCATCAGTTCATATGTCTTCCTGGTTTGTTTTTTTTCCTTCTGGAAGCATCCTGCTTCTCTTTTCTTGCAGAACGATCATATTCGTCATAATCATGAAACTCAACTTGTTTAGTTATTCCCCAGTTGATGGGCATCCACTCATTAGCACAACAAAAAGAGCCAGTATATTGTTGTACATAAAAATATTTTTGTCCTTTTCCTTTTTTTGGGGGGGGTCTCTTTGGGGACGGAACTATTAGTGGTATTTCCAGGTCAAAAGGTGTGCACAACTTTTGTGCATAGTTCCAAATTGCACTCCAGAATGGTTGATTCATCCATCAAACAGTAAATTAGGGTCCCAATTTTTGCACACTCCCTCCAATATTTGGCACTTTCCTTTTCTGTCATATTAGCCAATGTAATAGATGGTTCTAATAGAAGTTGATAGAAATGATTATTAATAACCAATAATTTAGGGAAATCCATAATTCCCCCTTTTCTGAAGTCCTTATACCAAAGATGAGTCTGTGAAGGTTGAACTTTTTCTTCAAACACAGTCAGACCCTGCTCCCCTGTCCCCGAACCTGACAAGAAATCCAACCTAAAGTTAGTTCCTGCCAGTTGTGTTTCACCTAAGTAAATTTGGATAAAGGTAGATCTTTTTTCTATAGACTGAGGGTGGGCTGGGTGTAGAGAGTATAGGAGTGACATGATGTCACTCTCTCCCATCCATAGAGTAAGACCACCTCTCTTTGTAAAGTTCACCTTTCATTGATTGTTAATCAAACAGTGTTGATTGTCACCTTTAAGTATATCCACTCTTTTAAGGGCATTTAAACTGTAAACCCATCACCGTGAGTGGTCTCTGGCATTTGAGCATGTCACTAATCCTTTTTGTTAATAAAATGTTAGCATTATAAATGAAATTGTTAATTACCCAGAAATTATGTCTTTTGAATGTTACAAGGTGGCATCTCAGAATTGCTTTAATTTAGAAAAACTTTTGATAAAATTTTTCATAGTTTGTGAGTAAAATAGAGAGATATGAATTAGACCAGAATGTAGTTACATTAATTCAAGAAAGCTTGAATGACTGGAAAGAAAGATTAGCTGTTAATAGTTCAATATCAACGTGGCAGGGAGTCTCCAGTGGAATATTCTTGAGATTTGTTGTCCCAGTGTTGTTTGAATTTTTCCCCATAACTTAGTAAAGTCATAGATGACATTTTGAGTTTTCAGATGACCCAAAACTAGAAACAATAGTTAACTAACACACTGGATCACAGAGTTAGTATCCAATAGTCTCTTGACAGGCTTGAGTATTGATTTGGCTATAGCACAATGAAATTAAATAGTAAAAAATATAAATTCTTGGGTTGCAAAATAGCCATTTCCTAAGTATATTATGTGGGAATCATGATTAGGCAGTAGTTATTTTTTAATTGGTATATTTTTGTGAATTATAATTTTAATATAAGTCAATAGTGTGATGCAGTAGCCTAAACAGTTAATTAGATCTTGGGCTGCATTAAGAGAAGTATAATTTATAGCAACAAGAAGATGATAATTCCTCCTCCCTTGTGGGACCTCATCTTTAATATTATGGTCAGTACTGAGTGTCAATGTTTATGAAACACGGATGAATTGGAAAGTCCCAAGGAGAGCAATGAGACTGTGAAAGAACCTTGATTCTATGTTATATAAGGGTCAGCTAAAGGTACCATATTCAGCCTGGAGAAAGGAACACATAATGTTGACATGGTTGCTTCTTGCAACTACCTGAAAAGCTGCCATGTCAAGAGAAGAGTTTATTCTTATATTGTTTGGCACCAAGAGGGCAGTAATGGGAAAAATGGGTGGAAATGGCACAGAGATCAGTCTAGATTCCTCATCAGGAACAGGTTTCAACAAAGGGCTGTCCAAAGCTGGAAGAGACACATTTAGAATTTGATGGGTCTCTCTTCCTTGCATGTCTTCACAAAGAGGCTTAGATGATCATATTTTGGTGCTAAATAAGTAACTGGAATAATGCTCAGCATGTAACCAAGCGTAATATAAGTTGATTGATTGATTGATATTAAACTGACATCCCTTCCAAATTTCAAATTTTGTATTTCTAGGATTCCAATGACCTCTTACTCTCAAGAGAAAATATTAAAGTTTCTTGGAAACAAATATGTAGGGGCAAGTGATTTCCGTTTTGGTCAAGATAACTCTAAGAACACGGATTTGGAATTGCAAGAGTCCAGAGAAGTCTACATTCATTTTATAGGTAAAGATAATGAAATCTAAAAAAATATGACCTGTTAATGTTATTCGGTTGTTTAAGTCATGCCCAGCTCTTCATGACCCCATTTGGAGTTTTTTTGGTAAAGATACAGGCATGGTTTGCCATTTTCTTCTCTAGCTCATCTTATAGATGAAGAATCTGAGACCCACAGAATTAAGTGACTTGCCAAGGGTCACACAGTTAATAAGTTTTTGAATACAGATTTGAACTCAAGAAGATGAGTTTTCTGACTTCAGCCTGAGCAATCTATCTACTATACCACTTAGTTACCTAATGTATCCAGGTCTGCTATTAAAATTTTGAATAGACTTGGGCCAAAATTGGAAGCTTAATAGTAATTTAGCATTCATCTCCTTATAGGTTGATATCTAGGTAGCCTGAAACAAACACATCTTTCTCCTATAATAGCTAATACTTATTCCACTCAATTGATATTTATCATATCCTGACTGATATTGTAAAGACACTAACATATGACATTAGATGGAGACCCAACCTCAAAGTCAGAAAGATATTTTCAAGTTTTGCCTCTGTAAATATGAGTACATCACTTAAGTTCTCAGTGTCCCTGGGCAACTCTTTAATATAGTAAGTTATAGTGCTGGTGCAGATATTCATCAGGAGAGCAGAAATTTCTCATTTGGAGAGCAATATGCCTATGAGATTCCAGAAACAACCCCCCTTAAAAATTGCTAAACAAGTGCTTTAACAAGCTATTGAGGTAATGGAGTTCCAGGTTAAGGGTCATCTCTTTCTGAGTTGAGGTTCAAGGGCCTTGAAAACATTATCCTATGCTCGACATTGTCTAGAAAAATGACAATATATATGGAAAAAATATAATAAATATCATTGGTAGAATGACAATAATATTTTCAAATCCAAAATAAGTTGTTTTTATTGTTCAGTTGTTTTCAGTCATGCCCAACTCCTCATGACCCATTTGGAGTTTTATTGGCAAAAACACTGGCATGTTTGTCAACTTCTCCAACTCATTATCCAGATAACAAAAATGAGGCAAATGAGGTTAAGTGACTTGTCCAGGATCACACAGCTAGGAATCATCAAAAGTAATATTAACTATAAATCACAGCATATGGTGAGGAGTATGGTGGGTCTTCATTCAACATGTTGGTAGAGTAGGTAAGTCAGCTACATTGGTTGATTTTATAGATGGACTTCATCCCACCGAACAAATAAATTCTCAGAGGAATGGATTTAAGTGATAGCAACATAAGAACTACTCTACTCTATTTTTCCCATAGCAAGTGCTTGTTTTAAGCAGTTAAATGAGAAGTGCTGGTCTTGCAAGTTGTTCGAATACACTACCACTCAGTTGCCCAGAGTTCACAGCAGCTGTTGGACTAATACAACTGTTATTAACAACAGCAGTCTTCATTGTTTCAAAGTCTGACATATTTTAGTCTGAAACCTTATATAAGAGTTGCTGTTGTCAAAGATGGTATCAAAAATGTAAGATGACTTTAGGTGACAAAATCTCTTGGAGGGGCATGTGGACTCATATTCTTTAATATGTACTCAGTTTGTTACTGGTAATCTCAATTATAAAGAACATGAATGCAGAAGACTACTTTTTAATTAGAGTCATATAAACAAAATATTTAGTAGGAATGTCTCATTGTATCATGTTTCTTTAGAAAGATTCACTTGATCTAGAGCTACATTGAAATTCTTAAGGGAATGATGAAAAACATCTGGCTACAGATTAATATCAACAAAATGATCAACATCTGCTATGACTTATAGGAGTGATTTGAAAAATGCTCAAAAGTTATTTATGTAATGAAAAAAATAAACAGACCCAGACACTTCATTGCTAAGACCCTGTAGTTACTTTGCTTTTGATAAAAGAAGCACTTGTAGGAGTCTATGCAGTGACAGAAAGATCAAATTCCAGAGATCCCAGCCTAGAAACCCTTGCTAAGCTTTTACTGCCTTTGTCCTAACCATTAAAGACTCCTTTGGTCGGCCTCAGATGAACTTCTGCATAGTGAGAAGATGATCTGGGCAGACATTCAAAAGATCAATTTGAAGAAAAAGTGATAAAAGATTGATTTGATAAAATGCAAAAACAAGGAATTATCTTCTTGCCAAAATATACTCTGTAAGCAACCTAATTTGCATCAGTTCCTAGGTCTTTCCAGGAAATTTAAAACATATTATGGATGATAAGGAATAAATAATGTTACCCACAACTAACAGCTCCTATTCCTTTTGCTGATTCTTTACTCTTGGCTCAAGCTCAGGGCACATTAGTAAAATTAAATTACTGCCATGATGATGGGCAAGAAGTTCCCAATGATAAAAAGAGACTATTTAATGCAATTATTTTTAAAATCAATTTTTTTTTATTATGAGTCATTTATCTAGGTTCCAAAAACTTAACGATATTCATGACAAGGCTGACCAGAGTAAGCACAGAGTAAGCTTTTTCTGTAGGCAATCCATCTATGAGAAAATTGAGTACTATGTAAGAAGATGGGAAATTTTTCTCATAATGTTGAATGAAATGTTCCTGAAAACTAAAGTACTTAAGAGGAAACATAAGGTATGGTGTGTTCTCTGTAGACTTACACACGTTATATAGCCATTGTTCCATTATGTGGGATAACCGAAGGAAGGGAAGATTGAACTACTTCATCCTCACACCACAATATTACCATTATTTTAAACTTCTGTCCTAATCAACTATTTCAAAGATCTGAGAAAAGATAGTATTCACTTTCACTCACATATGTGTACAGAATTGCAGACTGAGAGCTCTGATGTTTGTGTTTGTTTTTTAATATAATACTATAGAAACACTTATCCACAAGTCGATCATCTAGCAATCTCAATTATACAGAATTAAATTGAAAACTAATTTTGTGAAAGTTTCTGAGGGCCAAAATAGTGGTTACAAAATTGGTATGGTGGACTCATATTGATATATCTCAAATCTGTATGTGTATTCTTTTGTAATATCAGTAGAAACTTGGCAATGTAGGGACTATTGTTTTGTTGTTGTTGTTGTTGTTGTGTACTCTTAATACCTGGCACAATATCTCGCACAGAGTGGTGCTTTACAAGTGTGTATTTATTGATTATTTGTTTACGTGATGCATAGAGTCCTAATGAAGCTAACTTTATCATAGCAAGTAAATGGTAATGTGTTCAGAACAATGTTGTAAAAGACATCAGAACACTTAAGAAGACAATTAAAAACTGGCACTGATTTTGAGAAAGGACACAAAAATTTATAAAAAAGTTAGAATTCAAAAGTTCAACTATCTGGAACTATTAATGCAAGGGAAAGCGGTCCAGCACATATTAATTATCCTAAAAGACATTAGTGCACAATGTAAGAGTTGATGGTCATAATAAAGCTTAATTATATTTGTTATACTCTAATAAGACAGAGAAATTTGCAATGTATTTTTCCATTAACACATGTAAAATGAATGATAAGTTTGGCTCTTAAGGAATCAACTAACTATGTGAGATGGTTACATGTGGATTGTGCCTCATTTTCTGGTCAAGGCAGCTTAAGTAGAGGTTGTGGGACTGATGGTGCAACCAGGAAAGATGGACAACTTAATTATGGGGGCAACAATGCAGTAGCTATGGTCAATATTCCAGAGAAGTATACAAATATCCCTTCCCCCTACCCTGTTGGAACTACATTAAAAGAGCACAAAAAAGTAAACAGGATAGAACTAGAGCTCTAATTTCTTTTGTTTAAAAGTATTTTTGTGATGCTGTTGGATCAAATATTTACAGTGTTTGTGTGTGTGTGTATTCATGTTCCATATTAAAATTGCTATGTATCAAGTTTTGTGGCCTAGCTTTCCCAGGTCTGAGGTCTGGAGAACACTAGATGACTGATCACAAAGTCTTCAAAAAGAATACCCTTGGTAACACCTCCGTTTCTATTCACTCTCATCTAAGGCAGGTCAATATTACATACAGTAGAACCTTGGTTTATGAATTTAATTCGTTCTGAGATTCTGTTCATCATGTGATTTGTTCTTATTACAAAGGGAATTTTCTCATAAGAAATAATGTGAAGTCAGATGATCTGTACCACATCCCCAAAAATATTCACATAAAAATAATTATTTTGCTTTTAAGTAAACATTTTTGTCCCCAATGTACCTGAAATGTGTGTTCTTCCTTCATTGTTAAAGAAGACCATGCCATCAGAGAAATAATGACATGACTTGCACTTGACATTGTTTTAAGTGAGGGAGGGCTGTGCAGGTCACCAGTCTCACTTCTCCTCCAGAGCCATCTGAATCCAGTGACCAGATATTCATCAGGATGACTGAAGATGACCCAGGATGAGGCAATTGGGGTTAAGTGACTTGACCAAGGTCACACAGCTAGTGAGTGTCAAGTGTCTGAGGTGAGATTTGAACTCAGGTCCTCCTGACTCCTGCCCTGGTGCTGTATCCACTGCACCAGCTAGCTGTCTGAAATACTATAACAATGATTAGTACACAATGTAAACCAAAAATAAAATAAATTAACCTACATTTTACCTTTGAGAAGAGTTGTGCCTGGTGTGAAGGAGATGAGAGGGAGGAGGAGGGTGAGAACATCAGGGATTTCAAAGTCAGAAGTGTTCTCCCTTATCCTCCTTTCACTACTGCCTTCACTTATTTTTCACTTTTTAGAATCACTTTCATGTTTTGACCCACTGTTTTTTTTTTTCTTTACATTTCTTTCTGCCTAGGAATCTCTCTTACTGTGCTTGTTTTTTACATTTTTTTCAGAATGTCACAGAAATGTGACATTGCACTATTGTTAAAATATCTGGGGCTTTCATCCCTACACCATTATTTGGGTGATGATTTTCTTTGTTTTTTAATTTAATAAATTTATTTATTTAACTTTTTACATTCATTTTCACAAAATTTTGGGTTCCAAATTTTCTCCCCATTTGTCCCCTCCCCCAACCCCAATACACCTAATGTTCTAATTTCCCCTATCACCAGTCTGCCCTCTCTTCTATCATCCCTCCCTTCCCTTGTCCCCATCTTCTCTTTGGTCCTGTAGGGCCAGATAACTTTCTATTTCCCATTACCTGTATTTCTTATTTCCTAGTAGCAAGAACAATTCTCGACAGTTGTTCCTAAAACTCTGAGTTCCAACTTCTCCCCATCCCTCCTTCCCCACCTATTCCCTTGGAAAGTCAAGCAATTCAATATAGGCCATACCTGTGTAGTTTTGCAAGTGACTTCCATAATAGTCATGTTGTGTAAGACTAACTATATTTCCCTCCATCCTATCCTGCCCCCCATTGTTGCTATTCTCTCTTTTGATCCAGTCCCTCCCCAAGAGTGTTGATTTCAAATTGCTCCCTCCTCCCATTGCCCTCCCTTCCATCATCCCCCGCACCCTGCTTATCCCCTTCTCCCCCACTTTCCTGTATTGTAAGATAGGTTTTCATACCAAAATGAGTGTGCATTTTATTCCTTCCTTTAGTCGAATTTGATGAGAGTAAACTTAACGTTTTTCTCTCAGCTCCTCTCTTTTTCCCTCCACTAAAAAGTCTCCTGCCTGCCTCTTTTATGAGAAATAATTTACTCCATTCCATTTCTCCCTCTCTCCTCCCAATATATTTCTCTCTCTCCCCTTGACTTCATTTTTTAAAGATATGATCCCATCCTATTCAATTCACTCTGTGCTCTCTGTCTCTGTGGGTGCATGCATGTGTGTGTGTGTGTGTGTGTATGTGTAATTCCACCAACTACCCAGACAGTGAAAAAAGTTTTAAGAGTTAGAAATATTGACTTTCCATATAGGAATGTAAACATATCAACTTTAGTAAGGCACTTTTGACTTCTCTTTGCTGTTTACCTTTTCATGCTTCTCTTGATTCTTGTGTTGTTTAAAAGTCAAATTTTCTTTTCAGCTCTGGTCTTTTCATCAAGAATGTTTGAAAGTCCTCTATTTCATTAAAATACCATATTTTTCCCTGAAGTATTATACTCAGTTTTACTGGAGAGGTGATTCTTGGTTTTAGTCCTATTTCCTTTGACTTCTGGAATATCATACTCCGTACCCTTCTATCCCTTAATGTAGAAGCTGCTAGATCTTGTGTTATCCTGATTGTATTTCCACAATACTGGAATTCTTTCTTTCTGACTACTTGCAGCATTTTCTCCTTGACCAGGGAACTCTGGAATTTGGTCACAATGTTCGTAGGAGTTTCTCTTTTTGGATCTCTTTCAGGTGGTGATTGGTGGATTCCTTAAATATTTATTTTTCCCTCTGGTTCTAGAATATCAGGGCAGTATTCCTTGATAATTTCATGAAAGATGATGTCTAGGTTCTTTTTTTGGTCATGGCTTTCAGATATTCCCATAATTTTTAAATTGTCTCTCCTGGATCTATTTTCCAGGTCAGTTGTTTCTCCAATGAGATATTTCACATTATCTTCCATTTTTTCATTCTTTTGGTTTTGTTTTATGATTTCTTGGTTTCTCATAAAGTCATTAGCCTTCATCTGTTCCATTCTAATTTTGAAAGAACTATTTTCTTCAGTGAGCTTTTGGACCTCCTTTTCCATTT
>JAQQSK010014863.1:0-10980 GCA_028658325.1 Potorous gilbertii | reverse complement strand
GTTTTGTGATTTCTTGGTTTCTCAGAAAGTCATCAGCCTCCACCTGTTCTATTCTAATTTTGAAAGAACTCTTTTCTTCAGTGAGCTTTTGAACCTCCTTTTCCATTTGGCTAATTCTGCTTTTGAAAGCATTCTTCTCCTCATTGGCTTTTTGAACCTCTTTTGCCAATTGAGTTAACCTATTTTTCAAGGTGTTATTTTTTTGGGTCACCTTGATCAAGGTATTTGTCCCATTTTTCATGCTTTTCTTGCATCTCTCTCATTTCTCTTCCCAGCTTTTCCTCCATCTGTCTAACTTGATTTTCAAAATCCTTTTTGAGCTCTTCCATGGCCTGAGTCCATTGAATATTTATTTCAGATGTTTGGGATGACTTCTATGTCTTTCCCTGATGGTAAGCATTGTTCTTCCTCATTAGAGAGGAAAGGAGGAAATATCTATTCACCAAGAAAGTAACCTTCTATGGTCTTACTTTTTTTCCCTTTTCTGGGCATTTTCCCTGGCAGTTACTTGACTGGGTTTTGGGATCTACCATATATGTGTCTTTCTGCTCTTCCATCCAAGTAGGTGACTTTCAAACATTTAGTTGGTTGACTGATAGCTTCAGGAGTGGCTGCTATTGCTACTGGGGGGCCCTGTGCTTCTCTCTCACTCAGTTCCACTGGACTCCCATCCTGTACTGAGAGGTTTCAGAATCTGCACTGCTGCTTGTAATTTAGTCTACCTGGGCTGTTCCTGCTCCACTATGACTAAGTCTGTGCTAGTGCAGCTCCTCCTTCAGTGATTTTTTTATGTATCATTCTCTATTTAGACAATTATACTTTTTAAGGGGTTCTTCTTTTCAATATGTTTTTGTGCTTCTTTTACTGTTTGATCTTTTGAGTTTTTAAGGTGTTATTTTCTTCTTCAGAACTTCCTTTACCAAAGTGTTGACTCCTTTCTCATGACTTGCAATATTTTCATTTCTTTTCCCAGTTTTCCTCCACCTCTCTTATTTGATTTTTAAAATCCTTTTTGAGCTCTTCCAGGAATTCTTGAGGGGGGGGCGGTGACTGTGACCATTCACATTTGTCTTTGAGTCTTTGCTTGGAGCTGTTTTGACTTCGTTGTCTTCTTCCGTGTTTGTGCTATAACCTTCCTTTTCACCAAAATAATTTTCTGTGATCAGGTTCTTTTTTGTTGTCATTGTTTGTTCATTTTTCCAGCCTATTTTTTTACTTTAAACTTCATGTTAAAGTTAGTCTCTGCTCCCAGCCTGTAGGGTCCTTTGTCCCAAGCTTCAGGTTTTTCATGGTGCTGTTCTCAGAGCCAGTTCTGGGGATCTCTAAGCTATCAGTTATTGCATGGTAGTATGACCTAAGGAGAGGTGCAGCCTATGCTTTTATCTGTGAGTGACTACAAGCACTCTTTTCTACCCTGAAATTGTGACCAGGGTCTATACTCTTTCTAATGATCCTCCTTTATTTGGGACTGTCATCAAAATTGCATATGGACAATGCAATAGAGCCCTGAATCCAGCGGCAGAAAAGGGTTCCATGTAATTGCCTTCTGACCAGTTGTCTGACCCCATTGCCATCTGTGGGCAGCAAACTCTGGAAGCTTCTGCTACCAATTCAGTCCTATGAGGTCCTACTGCTGACTTGCTGGGTCATGGCCTGTATTGAGCTCTACTCCTTTCTCACCCCAATGAGAAATGCCTTTCCTGCTGACCTAATATTCTTAGGCTGGGAAATTGATTCACCCCATCCTTTTGTTGGTCTTGCTACACCAGAATTTGTTTTAAGGCATTATTTTAAATTGTTTGCCTGGGAATTTGGGCAAATTTGGGGAAGTCTTTGCCTTTACTCTGTCATTTTGGCTCAACTGAGGTCAATATATTGAGTAATTATAGATCTCATCAAAGACATCTTATGGTATTTGGGGTAGTTTGTGCATAACCACCATACATTCCACCAGTTGGATCACTGAAAAAAAAAATCTCTCAGTGAAGGCTACTAATTCTAGCCCAGTAATGTCCAAAGAATCAAAATTTTAGGTGACAAAACTTCAGGACAACGGAGAAATGGAAGTTATAAGTAGCCTACAGCATATTTCCAATAATATCTTGCACTATTCATGTAGTAAGAATAAGAGATAAGAGATAGACAACCCAGTGCTACACTGATATACTCATAATGTTAAATGACCTCCAAGAAGTCCTTGAGTACCTTGGGTATCTCTTTGGAACATCTATAGGAATGAGATTAAAAGGAATGGATGGGCTGTGACATGTAATGTTGAAGTGTACCCCTATAAAATCACTCATGTGATTTCAAGTAATAACCTGATGAACTGGTTCCTGCAAATCCATGGTTTATTTTTTCAAAGTTAGGAATTGGACTAAGAAGTGGTTCTTGTTATTTCGGAGGAAAATCATGTGACCTTTTCATTAGGGATGCAAAATTTATGAAAGTGTAGCAATAGCTAATACATAAGAGAATACCAACATTTACTTTGCCATCTGAGGAAGGACTGGTAAAAAATGTGAATTAGTTAAAATTTGCTTTAGTTCTCCTTGCCTTCTCCTTTCCTCCCTTGTTGTGACCTTTTACCTTTTGCTCATAATTCCACTTTCCAATGGATACTGCCCTAGGTGTAGTATTCATGGTCTGCTTTACCTGGTCTGAAAACACAACTGGTAGAAAAAGTTCCTGAAAAACTATTCAGTAATTTGGAAATGTTTGAATAAGGTTTAAAGTGTTATCCCTCCTAGAGGTATTTGCTTTCTAATATGGACACTACTTTCAGCTGAAGGAAGGACTATGTATTTGTCATTTACATTCTCCTCTCCTTCCCCCAATTAGGTAGGACTTATTGCTGCCTCATTAAGAGAGGAGAAAATATATATCAGGACCAGATTAACAATATGTTGTGTCACATCAGGAAGGAAAGAAACATTAGGAAAAATATAGCAATTCCCCAACTGCAAGAACACTTCTGTGCAGATCACACTGAACACTAAAAAGGACAGATTATGGGTATATATGAAATGAACTGAAAATATCAATAATTATGTCAGTACTATTTTATAGAAAAATTGGAAATATGTCTCATCAGTTATTAAGAAGTCTTCATATTGCTTTTCAACAATTCCCTCAATTCCAAGTTAGACACCCACATATTGCTAACCAATAAAAGTCATTGACAAAATATAACTCCATATCTAAACCTATATTAAGCTAAATAATTAATGAAATCAAGAAAGTATTAAAAATCTTAAACTACTAAAGTCTTTTAAGGGAGAAGTTAAAGACATCAAAGCTCATTTAAAAACTTTAATGCAAACGAGAAATTTCTGTTAATGAAATGTGTGACAAAAAAAGAACTACATCTCAAATAATTTTAGAAAGGAGATAGCCATACTTAGACTGGAATTCCAAAAGCTCTCATTGAATTTGGAATCATGAATCCAACTAGCAAACTGATTATACAAAAAAAAGAATGATTCGAAACAGCTGTTATCTACTATAGAAATCATGAATGAACACATTGACCCACAGTATTTGAAAGAATAAAAATAATTTCCGTATCTGCTAGAAAAAGCATATTTCTTAGTACTATCATTGTCAGAACCCTAGGAGGAAAAGTGAATCAATCAAGAAATACTCCTACAGACAGGTATCAAACATCTAGAAGTGACTTGACAATAGTTATTGAAGATCCACAGAAAGACCTCAGAATATTACAGCAGTATCTAGATGGAAGCTGATTGGCATGTCCAATTAAAGGCAACAAAAAAGAAACTTGTGAAAAAGAATCTGGAAAGCAATAGTATCAGAAAGTCTATCTATCAACAGTTGAAGGGAGGGAAAACGTTAAAGTGATACAAGGATAAAGCAGCACCAAGAACACAATAAATAATTCAGTGTAAATCAAAAACTTTACCATAGAGGCATGAGAAATAAGGAATTTAGAGGAGAGAAATAAACTTGGTTACAAGAAGTTCAACTCATAGAAAAAGATGCAAGACAGATCAAACAAACAATGCATCACAATAGTTAATATAATGAATGACAGAACAGTTGTACCAAAGAAAATGACTGAAATTTAGCTTCTCTTCCAGATTGGAAAGCAACAGGGATGGATGTTATCTATGATTGTTTATTCTTCTAGTTGGAATCTATGAAATGACTAAGTTGCAAGGATGGAATAAAAAATGCTCTGTGAGTGAAATCATATGAATTCAGCCAACAACCTATTGACAACTACTAAACAAATGGTTGAGTTGTGGAATTCTCTATGGAAATGAAAAGGATTACAGTGGTAATTCAGAACCAGGTCATTTCCACCAGGAATTACAGAAGAGGTAACTTAAGGACCCCAAATTAAATGATCAATGTAGATTCTTCAAGGAAAAGGTAGAATGTAACACATCTTTAAAGTCTACAATAATTTAGCACCTAATAAATTTTTAGCAAGATATGACTGGATGAATGAAATTATTCTTTAGAAGTTTTCTCTCATGAATGAAGCATCAAGACAACACAGAGTGAGACAGGCAGACAGCAAATGCCAGGAAGGCCAGAGTACTGCCACCACCACATCGACTATCTCCTCTTAGATTCTGGTTGAAATAGCACATAGTCCTGATCCTGTGAGGATTGATTTACTGCTAGGCCCAAGCTGATAGAAGTGTCTAATGTTTGACTACTGATTAACTTGCCTATGTACTACTTGGGAAGTTCCAGTGTATTCGATAAGTGCTTTAGTCTGTTTCATTTAGGAAAGGCAGACAAGACTCTGTGAATCATAATCAGTTTTTCTCCTCATCCAAGTATGTAAGGTTAACAAATTTTCCTAATTACAATACTTGTGTAATCAATGGCGGATGAGTAGGGTGGGTGTGGTTTGCAGTCTCCACCACTTATTGATTTACTGTCTCTTAAGGTCCCCTCTAATTTGATCCCTGTGACTCTGCCCAGCAACAACAGAGAACTATTAGGGTCTGTGCCCTCTACCAAGGTATGCATCTCATTGTATATCTGCACCATTACTCATGTTTACTTGTAGGACAAAACACCTGAGCAACTAACTGTAGCCTTTCATATCTGTAAGAAACTGCCTGATTTGTGATTGCTTGAATATTTTTGTTCTTTTTCTTTACCTCACTCATAATCTCTTAACAATTGATGTTGCATCTGTGGTGTCTTTGCAGATTCCAAGAGCTCTGGAAACAACAGTATCCCTAGATTACTTATTTTGTAGACCAACTACAAGGCCATTATAGAGGGAAGCAAACTTTGTGTAGAAGGGGGGTGTTGTTCCTGACAATGCAGGTCATTTTTGGTCAACTGCCACTTACAGGCAGATAACTCTATAGCTTTGAATATGCACCACCCAGACCAATGTTCCTGATTTCAAGCTGACTCATCATCCAGAATTCCAGGATGCAATCCTTATGGAGATATGACCTGGTAGCTTCCATTGAATGTGCTGTAGGTTTTACTTTTGGGAGAGCTGCCAAAAACTCAGGAAATAAAGGTCTTACCATCTTTACTGTTAAATGATTCAACTTCAGAAATGAATGAAAATAACATTAAAGAAGATTCATTAGGAAAATTCTTTGGGCTGCCATCTTAAGCATGAGTTTTAAAGGGGATAAATTGGAGATAGGTTTTTCATTAGATAGCCATTACAAGAGCTTAGCCAAGAGATAAAGAGATTCTGAAATGGGTTGGTAACAAAATCAAGAAGTGAATGGACAACAGTGTAAGATCAAGAAAAATGAGAACTTTTTAAAAAGGCCATTAGATTTGGGAGTTATACTATTGTTGACCTTAAAGAGAAAACTTCAACAGGATGGTAGGGACAGAAGCTATTTTGCAGGGACTCAAAGATAGTGAATAACAAGGAAACTGAGGCAAAACACTAGTAGTGAAAGGAAGTCATAGGAAATATCCCAGAGAAGCAGGATATGCTTGTACTTTTACAAGTTTTTGTTTTAGATTTAGGGATGTAGAAAGCATGAATGTGTCACTTACGCCCTGCTGCACTTTCAGCATAAAGTATATGAGCCTTGTAGCATAGGTCTTTCACTATGACTGATTGCATGTCTGAGTAGTGAGATGTACTGGCCGCTGAGGTGGGCAATACATGGAAAACATCCACAATGTTTGTACAGTATTTAAAGGATGCTATAAAAATTGATTGTTGATACTTATTGTTGAGTTGGCATGAATGAAAGTATTCCATGAAAACTATTGGCAAGCCTAGAGAGCTCCTCTCAGTTCTGTAAGCAATATTAACTGCCTTCTTGCATAGAACAATTTTTTTTACTAATGCAGATCTAAACTCAAGGTTCTATTTTTTTGTATTCGTTTTCCAGAATGTGAAAAGGAAGGACAAAGTACTTAACTTTGGATGAATAGATTTTTTTTAAAGCATAACCCATGCCCTGGACTTCCCAGAGCTTTAGGTCCAATGTGGGGTGGGGGATAGGGGAAAGAAGGTTGAAGAGAGAGGAATTTTCTTTCTTTCGCTCATTTCCCCATCTAGATTTGCTCCAGATATTGTCCTTATATATTCATCATATAGCTGATGTTTTTATTTCTCGAAATATGCATATTTAGGGTTATCTAATATATATATGTATGTATACATATATATGGATATGTGTTCTAGGAATCAAATGAAAATTAGATATGTGACCAAAGACATCTTAAACTCAATATGCCCAAAATGGAATTCATTACTTTTTCTCCTAAATCCTCCCCTACTTCAACCTTCCCCTTTACTGTAGAGAGCAACATCATTTTCTCATTCCCTTAGACTTGTAATCTAGGATCCATCCTCACTATCTTTCATGCCCCATATCCAATATGTTGCCAAGGCCATCCAATTTCACCTTCGCAATGTGCTATGTATGCAATGCGCCATGTATGCAATGCCTTCTTTTCTTTGACATTGCAAGCCATTTACCTCATCACCTCATGCTTGGATTATTGCAATAGCCTGCTGGTAAATCTGCCTGCTTCAAGTCTCTCCCTACTCCAATCCTCCTCTATTTAGCCACAAGAGTGATTTTTCTATGATCATGTCACCTGTCCTAATCAATAAACTCCAGTGGTTTCATATTGCCTCCAGGAGCAAATATAAAACGTTCTGTTTGACATTCAAAACCCTTCATAATGTAGGCACCTCCTTCCTTTTTGTCTTTATTCCCTGAACACACACTCTTAAATCCATTGACACTAGCCTCCTGATATTCCATCTCTCAGCTCCTACCTTTATCTCTGACTGTCCCCCATGCCTAGAATGCTCTCCCTCTTCCACTCCAACTACTATCCTCCTTGCCTTCCTTTAAGTACGAAATAAAATCTCACCTTCTATAGAATATCTTCCCCAACCCCTCTTCATTCCAGCCATTCATTCTTCCACCTGTTAATTATTTCCTATTTTTTCTGTATATAGTTTGTTTTGTATATACTTGTTTACATGTTGTCTCCCTCATTCAATTGTAAGCTCCTTGAGGGCATAGAATGGTCTTTTGCCTCTTTTTATATACTCAGTGCTTAGCACAGTGCCTGGCACATAGTAGGGCCTTAATAAATGTTTACTGCTTGATAGATTAATGTATAAGATTGAAGGGTCAATTCATGATTCCCCAATAACTAGTTCCTCCTAAACAACTTTGTGTTTAACTACCTTGTATCTATTTGTATTATTTTACTTTATCTTTATCTTTTTTATTTTACTTTATCTTTAGGCTATGTATACTTCTGAATGTACTTTTTTCTCCCCTCTTTTAGAATGTAGTAAGATTCTTATGAGCAGATATTATTTTATTCTTTGTATTTGTATTCTCAGAGCATAGAACAGTGTCTGACATATAGTAGGCACTTAAATACAAGTTTCATTTTGGGGACATGACCAATATTGGAATTTATTTTTGATTGACATGTGCATATTTGTTATAGTAGTTGCTTTTTTTTCTTTTTTTGTCTCAGTGGAGAAGGAGGGAGAAAAATGGAATCTTTATAATTTTAAAATATGCTAGTTGTTTAATTGATATATGGATTGATAGGAATGCTCCCCACAGGTATGTTGGCATACCTGACCTATGCTCTACCCTTAACTGTGTATGAGATAAATTTCATTTTAGATCTCAGGAAATCCAAATGAAGACTCATAAGAACCCCTATCATATACAAAAGCATAGAAAAAACTTAAATTACTGATTAGCGTACCCTGAAGGAAAAATAAATTAGGGGTTCCTATTAGGGTAAGATTTTGACCTGTGAATGAGTTCCACTTTTCCACAAAACCTTTATAATCACATTCTCATAATTTTGGACATGTTAATATAATGAAAATGATAACACTTCATACATTAGTAAATATATCCAGTGCCACAACAGTAAAACTACCAAAGAATTACCTTATAGGGCTGCAAAAATTACAAAATTAATCTGGGGAAACACTAGGTCAGGAATTTCAAGGAAAATACAGGGGGAAAGTGGGAAGAAAGGGAGTCAATCAGTACTGTCTCAAACTACACTATAAAGTAGTAATTATCAAAATAATTTGTTACTGTGTAGTATATAGCAAAGTTGATCATTGAAACAGATAAAGTATCCAATATACAAATGTAAACAAATATAGTAGCACAGTTTTTAATAAACCTCTCAACTCTATTAAAGACTCACTATTCAATATAAACTGCTACAAAGTTTGGAAAGTAATATGATCGATTAATTTTGTAAAATTTTCTAGTCCTACAAGGTGATTAAAAGCTTTTAGAGCATGTACCAATATAACCAAATGGTTTTTTATTTTATTTTTATTAACAAGATCTATTATGTTTATAATTTTCCTAATAAGGAACTAGTACTATATTACTGTCAACTATATCATTACATATTATCTTTTTGATATATTGTTGTTTTCTCTGTACCAATATTTTATTTTAAAATGGTGAGAAATATGTTTTTTTTTCCTGTTCCCTTCCATTAATCACCAAATAGCTATCACATGTAATTTGTATAAAGTTCTATTTAGGCTTGTATCTGATGGTTTTTGTTTATTTGTTTTGTCTTGGACTGAATGGGATACACTGAGTCTCCAGTACTTAGGCTTTTTAGTATTTTCCTCCCTGTAAATTGATTAATTTTCTTTTTAAATTTACAGATGTTCCCCACATTCCTCTTTCTGATCCTATATGTTTTTCTGTTGAGTGTGATGTATTTTATACCAAATTGTATGTTAGTATGTGTGTATTCAACCTTTCTTTGTATGTTTCAGATGAAAGTGACTTCCCTACTTTTTTCTCTATGTTTATAAAATCTTATCATGAACACTAATTACGTGACAAGTAAGTTCAATTCATTTTTCTCTCCGTTTCTTCCACAATATATTCCTTTCCTTTTGTCTTTCTTCTTTTAAGTTCATGAAACTATACTAAACCCAATCAAGCACCTGTTTTATTTAACTACCTCTATGAGCCTTAAAGACATTACCATTTTGAGGTTACACTTGTTTCTTCTTCCCCTATTACAATGTAAACAATTTGTCATCATCATCATCACTCTTCAAATTGTTCAAATGTATCTACCTTTCTTGTTTTTTTTCTAGAAATCTCACTTAACTTATCAAAGTTTTAACTCATTTTTTCTTTCCATAATGAATTCTTAGAACTCCTCCATTTCATCAAAGATCCATTTTTCACCTATAGGACTAGATTCAGTTTTACCAGATAGGTCATTTTGATTGTGAACGTATATATTTTGGAATATCTTATCAATCCCTTTTCTTTATCATTGCAGCTACCAAGTCTTATGTGCCTACTTATGTTCCTAAGTATTTGAATTACTTCTTTCTGATTGTTTGTAGCATTTTTTTTCTTTGATCTGGAAACTCTGAATATGGAGCTCAGAATTTTTACTTTTTGGGCACTTAGATAAATGCTCCCACCAGAAAAGACCAGTCTTAGGAATTTAGTACATTGAAACCTCCTTGTTTCAATTTTTTTTTCCAAATTTTTACTTTGGGATTTCTTTGAGTTAATGATTATTGGGTTCTTTATATTTTTACTTTGTCTTCTGCTTCTAATAGAGAGAGACACATTTCATTCACAATTTTTGACAGTAGCTAAACTTTTTAAAATCATGGTTTTCAGGTAATCCAATGTTATCTTTCCTTGATTTTTTTTTCCTGTTCAATTGTTTTTGACAGAAGATGTTTTTCTGGGGCAGAGCCAAGATGGCAGAGTAGAAAGACGCACCTATGCTAGCTCCGAACCCACAGCCCATGGATTTCCTCTAAAAAGAACTCCCAACAAATTGTGGAACAGTGGAAGCCGCGCAGGAACACAGTGAAGGAGATTTCCATTCCAGAGAGCCGTGAAAAACCAATCCCAAAGGTCCATCGCGCACCAGATGGGAGTGGAGCCCTTTCCTCCCATGCCCTGGCCACGTGGCACCGAGAGGAGCGAGCAAATCCGAGCAGGCGTCAGGGACAGAATCTCCAGCAGCCACGAAGGTCCCTCCACCCACGGACTAACAGGTCACTGAGAGAGATGGGCTGAGAGGGGAGCAGGGTGTCTCCAGGACTCAGGCCCCCTTGGGAGGTGGCAGCAGTGGTAGCAGCAGCAGCAGAGGTAGCAGGCGGCCAGAGGCTCCCAGAGCAGGCAGGAGCTCAGCAGCAGCTCCATTACAAGAGGTCTCTGCATAAACCCCCTGAGGGAACTGAGGCTGGGAGGCGGCCCTGCCCCCACCTGAGCACCAGCAGATAAGCTCCCATTGAATAGCAGCCAGGCCTGCTGCCAAAAGCCCTGAGGCTGGGGAGCAGCATTTGAATCTCAGATCCCAAGCACTAGCTGGGCAGACCTAGGCCAGGGGTAGAGAGGACTCTCAGAAGTCAAGTAACTGGCTGGGAAAATGCCCAGAAAAGGGAAAAAAACTAAGACCATAGAAGGTTATCTTCTTGAAAATATGATTCTGCCATTC
>JAQQSK010014862.1:0-10980 GCA_028658325.1 Potorous gilbertii | reverse complement strand
AGAAGTCAAAAAGGATTTTGAAAATCAAGTAAGAGAGGTGGAGGAATAATTGAGAAGAGAAATGAGAGCAATGCAAGAAAATCATGAAAAGTGAGTCAACAACCTGCTAAAGGAGACCCAAACAAAATGCTGAAGAAAATAACATCTTTAAAAATAGACTAATCCAAATAGCTCAAGAGATCCAAAAATCCAGAGAAAGAATGCTTTCAAAAGCAGAACTAGCCAAATAAAAAAAGAGGTTCAAAAGCTCACTGAAGAAAATAGTTCTTTAAAAATTAGAATGGAGCTGATGGAAGCTAATGACTTTATAAGAAACCAAGAAATTGCAAAACAAAACCAAAAGAATGAAAAAAATTGAAGAAAATGTGAAATATTTCATTGGAAAAACAACTGACCTGAAAAATAGATCCAGGAGAAACAATTGAAAAATTATCTGGCTCCCTGAAAGCCATGATCAAAAAAAAAAATCCTAGACATCATCTTCCATGAAATTATCAAGGAACACTGCCCTGACATTCTAGAACCAGAGGGCAAAATAAGTATTCAAGGAATCCACCAATCACCACCTGAAAGAGTTCCAAAAACAGAAACTCCTAGGAACATTGTGGCCAAATTCCAGAGTTCCCAGGTGAAGGAGAAAATATTTCAAGGAGCTAGAAAGAAATAATTCGAGTATTGTGGAAATACAATCAGGATAACACAAGATCTAGTAGATTCTACACTAAGGGACTGAAGGGCTTGGAATATAATATTCCCAAAGTCAAAGGAACTAGGATTAAAACCAAGAATCACCTATCCAGAAAAACTGAGTATAATGCTTTAGTTGAAAAAAGTGGTTATTCAATGAAATAGAAGCCTTTCAGACATTCTTGATGAAAAGACTAGAGTTGAATAGAAAATTTGACTTTCAAACACAATAATCAAGAGGACTATGAAAAGGTAAACAGGAAAGAGAAATTATAAGGCATTTACTAAAGTTGAACTGTTTACATTCCTACATGGAAAGAAAATATTTGTAACTCTTGAGACTTTTCTCAGTATTTGGATAGTTGAAGGGATTACATACATATAGACAGAGGGAACAGGGTGAGTTGAATAGGAATGGATGATATCTAAAAAAACAAAGGAGTCAGAGAGGAATACATTGGGAGGAAAAAGGGAGAAATGGAATGAGGCAAATTATATCTCAAGAAAGAGGCAAGAAAAAGGCTCTTCAATGGAGGGGAAAAGGGGAGAAGTGAGAGGGGAAAAAAAGTGAAGTTTACTCTCTTCACATTTGACTTAAGGAGGGAATAATGTGCCCACTCAATTTGGTATGACAATCTATCTTACACTACAGGAAAGTAGGGGAGAAGTGGATAAGTGGGGTGTGGTGGGGGATAATAGAAGAGAGGACAAATGGGAGGAGGGAGTAATTAGAAGTAAACACTTTTGGGGAGAGACAAGGTCAAAAGGGAGAATAGAATAAATGGGGGGCAGGATAGGATGGAGGGAAATGTAGTTAGTCTTTCCCAACATGACTATTATGGAAGTCTTTTGCATAATCACACATGTACAGCCTATATTGAATTGCTTGCCTTCTCAGTGAGGATGGATGGGGATGGAGGAGGGGAAAGAAGCTAGAACTTAAAGTTTTAGGAATGAATGTTGGGAATTGTTTTTGCACACAACTGGGAAATAACAAATACAGGTAATGAGGTATAGAAATCTATCTTGCCCTACAGGAAATGAGAGACGATGGGAATAAGGGAAGGGAGGGGTGTGATAGAAGAGAGGGTAGATTGGGGGAAGGGGTAATCAGAATGCATGGTGTCTTGGGATGGGGGATTGGGAGAGATGGGGAGAAAATTTGGAACTCAAATCTTGTGGAAATGAATATTGAAAACTAAAAATAAATGAATACATTAAAAAAAGATTTCTGGAATCTCAGGTTCTGATAGATCCCAGCACTCCCAAATTCTGTTGCCCCTAACAGATAGAAGTATTCAGAGGATGGTGGGGAACTAGGATTCTGAGTCAATAAAGCTTCCTTTTATTTTTAATCCCTTTTTCCTGACTATTAGTTAGAGAGGATGAAACTAGGGACTTTAGTTTCTAAGAAACTAGTAAGGTAGAATTACTACAAAGAGGAAGCCTTAATTAGAACAGTTTATAAACTGATACCAATATAATAAAGATAAACAATATTGAAATATTTAAAAACTCTGATCAACACAATCACCACTCACATTTCCAGAGGATTCATGATGAAACATGCTAACCATTTTCTGATAGAGAGGTGACAGACTTTACGTATAGATTGAGGAATATGTTTGGATGACTTTTTGGATGTGGTTAATGTGGGAATTTGCTTGAGTATATATGTTTGCAATTTTTTTCTTTCTCAATGAAGAGGGGACTTGGAAATTGAGAGAGAAAGAATTCAAAGTTGAAAATAAAACTAAACTGATTTTTTAAAAATAGAGGCAGTCTTCTTCTGCTTTATATCTTTAATTCCTAACCCCAGCTATTTAATCTCAAGATGAAATTACAGTCAAACTGTAAGCATTTGCCATCTCTACCATTCATTTGGCACTCAATATATGCTTATTTTATATTGTTTATCTTTTTGTGTATATTTCATGTCTCTCAAACTAAATTGTATAATGCCTTTGAAGGAATGGATTATATCTTATATTTCCTGGTATCCCCAATACCTAGAGTAGTGACCTAAATATAGTAAGTACTCAGTAAGCATTTGTTGATTATAATTAACCAGTGTCTGATTGAGGCTTAAACTATCCATGATTTCAGTTCAGTGAGTTTTGAATTGCTGTTTTGTTATTCAATTTAGTCCTTTTTGAAGGAAAGCAGCCTTAGGGCAAAATATATCATTAATTGTATGAGATCAGAATTTCAAATACATGTGTGCATATGAACACACACCCACACACACACACACACACACACAGAGTTTTTAATTAAATTTTTAATTAAAGGACATTTCCTTCTATTTGTTCCTAAAAGTAATGGCATCATGCACAAGGATTTAACACACACACAGAGTGTTAAATCCTTGTGCATGATGCCATTACTTTTAGGAACAAATAGAAGGAAATGTCCTTTAATTAAAAATGTGATTTCTGGGCACTCTGGGGACTTTTAAATGTTTGGGGTATAAATAGACCACATTCTTAGGCAGAATTTCATGGAGTTCTCTTGCTGTGCCTTCTATAAACTGTTTCTCAGCTGTATAAAGGTATATGCTTCCAGTGCCAGGCTATCAAAGAGATCTCATTTTTCCTCCAAAGTGGGAATCTGAACGTTGGTGACAGTCATGCCCTGTCATTATGTTCTATTACTCATCTCCCATGAAATGACTATGAAACAGAGGGGACTGAGACCTATGATTTCATTAGGATAATGAACTCCCAAATGATGAAACACTCTCTAATGATGCAGGTTGTACCTTCTCTGTAACTTAGAGTCTTAGAACTTATAGTTTTGCCTCAAAGATCATGGATGTGACTTATCCAGGTCACATAACTGTATGTTTCAGATGAGAGAATTGAACCTTCATATTTCCTAGCTTTCTATATCAAAAAGCACTACCATGGTGAATGAGAAAACCAATGTAAAAAGGAGTTAATGGGAAATTTAGCTCCTAGGCACTTATTAAGGGACATTTCTTGGAGGAAATAAGACAAAAATTTTGATCTGGGTCTGTTTTGCTTGGACTTCATTATTGAATGAAATTAGATATGGTGAGTGAAAAAAAATAGGAAGGAACATGCCTAGAACTACACAAAACAGATGGTATGCCTAAGAAGGCTGAAATAAGGAGAATGACAGGAAGTTTGGATTGAGATTGGATTCCTTAGGATTTGAATCAAAACCTTCAGTGGGAAGAAGTATCAAGATGATATACTCAGGAAGAATACATTTTGCAGACCTTCTACTTTACGTCAGCATTTTAGTTAGCTTTGTATATCTTGGGCAAAAAAAATAAATAAATTCTGAAGAGAATAGAGATACCAGGACTGCAGGAATGATCTGTCTGTGGGTTTAAGAGGATTACTACTGGAGTTCTCAAATATATAGATCAAACACTAATCTTATTCATTTAAGGTGACAGACTACTTTTTTTGTGGACTATTTCCTGATTTGGCTATGTGCCTCCATCAGGCATAAACAAGTTATTTCTGATAAAGGTGTATAATCCAGGGCCCCTTGAGAAGCTCGACTCACATGGACTAGGTCCAAACTTGGGTCTGACCAAAGAGGTCCATTTTCTCCCTTTGGCTCATTGCCCTTACCTGGAGTTGCTCTAGGACAGCTCCACAGCAGCTTGTTCATTTCTAGTTTTTTCCTATATGAATAAAAGTGTCCTCAGCTCCTATACACGCATTGAAAATATCAAATGCAAATGCAGTTTGAAAGAGCTTTTATTTCACCTCAAAGAAAATACAGATGCCCCAAAGGACTCACCAAAGTCTATAAACAGATACTGGAAAAAAAATCCAGCAAAAACCTCTCAAATAACCCATGAACTCTCCCTTGAATATAATTGAACTTGGAGTCATTTTCTGGACCATCTCCTAACATTCAAGAAATCTTTTCTTCCCACCTCAACTTTGATGCATTCTGGAAGAAATAACAAAGGGAAAATGAAGAGAACTGTGATGAGAGAGGGCAAGCTGGTATTTAAACTCATTTTTGAATACCATGGAAAAGATTGACATCTCTAATCATAATCTGTTCTCCGGAGTCCCAGTTCACCAAACATCTTTGAATTCTCTGTGTCCTTTCAGAAAGGTATCCTTGGGCATGCTTACATTTCATGGGGGGTAGATGATGCCTCCAGACAAAGCCCCACACTCTATAATTTCATATTGATAGGAGTACCACCAAATTTATCAGGGATTCCCCTGTTCAAGTCTAGTCCTTTAGAATTATATCTCATTTGATTAATTTGATGAATTCAAGTAAAATTTAATATAAAACAAATTTATGTGTCCCTTCATGGTCCAGAATGACCCTTCCCCACAAAATGACTCTAGCTTTATGCTTCATCATCATTGGAAAAGCCTGACCTGTATGAAATGGAGTGAGACTTTTTGTTAAACTCTGGAACATTATTCCCCTAAACCTGGAGTCCTGGGGAAAATTTTGAATTAAGTTTCAGTGTGGCTATGCCTAGTATCTCTCTGAAAAGAATTAGCCAAGACCCATCTAAAAAAGTTATTAATTGTAAAAAGAAGTATATACAACAATCCAATACAACAATCCACTTATTTTCTCCATCACAAAAGAAATATTTAAAGCAGAAAAGATGCTATGTATTAACACATATGATACCAATGTAGATGGGTATCTACTCTTTCTTAGAATATTGCCTGGGGCATTAAGATGTCCATTCCTCAAGATCTCTGGTCACTAAATATGCTCAGGGAAGAAATAGAAAAGTCAAAAGAAGCAAGCCAGGTTACATTTCACATTCACCAAAGCACACGTTTGCTGATCGCCATTGCCACATGCTTCTCAAACAAGACACCATTATCATGGGTGTTGAAGGGGAAAATTCCCTCCCTATCTTGGAAGTACAGGAGAGGAATTGCTGTGCATAAAGCACCAAAAAGGATGTTGCAAAAGAAAGTTGGCTGAGGAGCTATTTCCACACCTTTGTAGCCCAACTAGAATCAATCCATTCTTCTGAGTCTCAATAGCAAATAATCCTCAACTCAACCAGATAGGAGTTGCTATGCCAATAAAGCAAAGCATACAGCATGTTCTTTAGCATGACTGGTTTCATGGGAGATTTTCTTTCTGATGAAAATGTATACCCTATGATCCCTTCAAGATTGTGGGTGGGTAGGGGACCCAATTGATAAGGGCACCCTCTGCTATCCCGTGATTTGATAATAAGAGGAGAAATGAGCAGGTAAGGAAATCGAGAATAGACTTGAAGACTTGTTGCCCTATTTTACTCTCTTGATCTCATTCAAATTCATCAAGTAGAGAATTTTCTCCTGACATTAGCACTATTTCTGTTAAGTAAAAACCAGAACAAAACTTAACAAAGGAGACTGTAGGTATTACAATAGTGCTACTATTGATATTAATAATCAGCCCAAAGCCCAATCATCCTGTCATGGGTACAGAGGGCATCAGCGAAGAAAAGGAATGATATATGAGGGGAGCCTTGTACTCTGAGAACTCTATAGACTCTTTGGAGCTCAGAACCCCAAAACCTATTGCCAACTGAATTCTGGCTGTACCATGTTGGATTACCACCCCTCTCATCTCAATAAGTTATAATTGCTTCTACAAATGTAAGAAAATTATGGGGTATCAGAGTATTGCAGGTTTATCCTGCTCTAAACCATCATAATAATTAGCATTGTGAGAAATGAATATTTCTCTCACATTTAGTTAACTAATTATTGTATTAGGACCAAGGTTTTCCTCTTTCTACTTCCTCATCCAGAAATCAACCAGTGTCAGAAATCTTTCTTAAACATTTACCCAGGCCAAGAGCTAATCAGACAGTAAAAGAAAGTCTAAGTCTGCACTAATGAGTATATTTCAGTTCATTGTGTTTGCTCAGACAGGTCTGGGGAAGTGTTGATACTTCCTTTTGTCCAAACAGGTAATATAGAAATGCATGCCTCTTTGACCAAGATGTGGGTGATCCAAGTCATGTACACCAAGATCCTCATTTTACTGTAGCCCACTTCCCATTGTGTTAGCCAACCAAAGTTGATTGGTACGCCTCCAGAACACTTACTCTTCAAAGAGTATATAAACTGTGAGCCCATCACCATGAAGGGTCTTTGGTCTAATAAAATGATTAAATTATCTCAAAACTATGCCTTTTGAACCTTTTTAGTCACCACAGTATGGCACATTAGAATGAATAGCATTCTTTCATTTTCTAGTATGACAAGAAAGAAAGATACCTAGAAACAAACCTGAAATACTAATACCCCACCTACTAGAAATACTTTGGTGCAGCGGTCACTGACCAGTAAATCAGAAAAACTACCAATGTATATAAAATGGACTGAAGATATGAATATGTTAATCACATGCCAATACTGTATCATAACAAAATTAGAATCAGATTTCATCTCTTGTAAGCAAAGTCTTCATTTTGCTTATTGTTAACAATATCCCCATCTCCAAGTTACATAGCAATGTATTGTAGATTAATGCAGAGCAATCTTAAACAAACAATTCCACCCCTAAAAGTAGATATAATGAAAAAAATGAAAATGAGGAATGAATAAAATTTGAAAAGAAAAACTCTGAAGAACCAGATAACATTAAAAGTCTTCATTTAATTCTACAAATGATACCTAGCAATGAAACAGATTGGGAAAATAACATCGGTGTTGTGATTGACTTTGGAAAGGAGACAGGCATATTTAGAATGGAATTTGAAATTACTTTTTGGATTCCAAGACACAAATCTAACTGATATATCGACTATACAAAAACTAATAATTCAAAAAAAGCCATCTTCTATAACTATAACTAATGAATCCATCCTCTTTCAATATTGAATAAAATATAAAAACATTTTAGGATCTGTACCTAACTTTTAGCCATGGTAAGTATCATAGAGCAAAAGTGCTGCTTTAAAGCAATATTTCTAAAGAGAAATCAAATACCATTATGCCAGGAGCAACTTGAAAAAATTATTGAAAACTATGGAGTACAGGATAAATTTTGAGTATTCATAAGCAAACCAAATTCCAATATCTAAGACTTGAGAATAAAAGGGGAGAGAGACAGAGACAGACAGACAGGGACAGAGACACACAGAAAGAGACAGAGAAAGAAAGAAAGAAAGAAAGAAAGGGAGGGAAGGAGGGAGGAAGAAAGGAAGGAAGGAAGAAAGAAAGAAAGAAAGAAAGAAAGGCAAAAAGAAAAAGGTTAAAATCCTGCAATCCAGTTAGGGCAAAGAGAAGAGAAGAAGGGCAATGGAATGGCAACAGATTGATTGAATTATGGGTCAGTAGTTTTAAGCACGTTCTTTTTAAACATACTACTTTATTCCTAATAAAGAAGAAATTGTGAAACAAAGAGGGAAATGTCCAAGATGACAAGATGAAGGAAAAATACACAATTAACAATTATAACTATGAATGTTAATGAGATGAACTCATCCACAAAACAAACTAGCAGAATAAATCAGAAAATATAATTGAACAGAATGCTATATTTAAGAAACACACTTGAAACACATAGATTCACAGTTTCAAAAGGGACTGAAGCAAAATTTATTATCCTTCAGGTGCACTCAGGCACAGCAATCATGATCTCAGAAGAAGCAATGTAAAACCAGGTATTATAAAAAGAGATAATAAAAAGAAGCTACACTGTGTTTCAAGCTAACAGTCAATAAACATTTATTAAGTGATTACTATGTGCCAGATACTGTGCTATGGGCTTGTGATACAAGGAAAGGCAAAAGATAAAAGGCAAAAAAAAAAATTCCAAGTAGAGGATCTGGGAGATCTTCTATTTCCACTTTCCACCCCCTTCATTCAGAGTGGGAGAGGGCCCTCAAGGGAGCCGTCCACTCCAGGAAAGGCAGGGGGTACTGAAAGTGTTTAAGTTTCTGAGTTAATTAGATCTTGTGGGAAGATGAGTTTCTGGTGACAATGATGAATTCCAAGAGAGCAGTCAGGTGGGAAATGATGAGGTCATTGCCCTAGGAACTTCCTTCAGATGTAGGAGCTGAGAACGAATATCATATATAATGAATCAATGTTAACACTATATACATGTAAATTATATATATATATATGCATTTACATATACAAACATACATATATATACCAACTGCCACAAATTATGAACATTAGAGATGAACAAAACTTAAGGTTAAAAAAACTAAACTTCATTACACTGATAAATAAAAGCAAAAGTTGAATTTTTTTAACTAATAAAATTGATTGCCACTTAAAATGATTTCTGGAATGGGAGGCACATCACTCAGTTCCCACACACGCTAGTAAAACCTTAAAGTTTGCATCAAGCTGAATCATGATTTAAAAATCCAACAAGAAATTGCAGTGACTTCCTCCGCCTCAGAATTATGCAAAACGTCAAAAATCAATAAGCAAAGATAGTCTCCAATAAAGCATATGCTAACATGGCCAGAAAGTGGACACATTGATCTTGCAAGCCTCTGTGTCCAGAAGCAGCAAGCACAGAAGTCTCCACAAGACAGTCCCAGGGTGATCAGAGAGCTCCAGCATGGGGAACCTTGGAAGCACTGGGGAGCAGCAACCAACAAATAATGAAGTTTTCCAGTGCTACACTGAAAATACCGAGGCCCAGGGGCTATGAGATCTTGAAAAATTTGTTCTGATTTGGCAGAGGAGACCTTAGAGATCTAGAAAACCAAATCTTAGAAGGACACGGGGAGCTGATCCCAATGCCTGAAAGTCAATGTGAGCAGTCAGAGGTTGCAAGGCGAGATCAAGCCAAACTGACCACCTCAACTGAAAGTTCAGCAGGGAGTTGATAGCAACTAAGGAACTAAAGATGGAGACATGAGTAAATTAAAGAAAATAATAATCAGCATAAAAATACTACAAATCTAGAGACCTCTCAAAGAGGGTGTATGCCTGTATTATGATGTGGTGCTAACATTGTAATAGGAAGAGAAGAAGTAGCTCTAAAAATTGGAGGGAGGGAGGGAGAAAGAGAAGGATGGATGGAGGCGGGAGGGGAGAAAGAGAGAGAGAGAGAGAGAGAGAGAGAGAGAGAGAGAGAGAGAGAGAGAGAGAGAGAAATCCTGGAGTGAGATAGAATAATTGTTATCAGTATTTTCAGAAGAGAAAGAGGAGAGAGGGGAAAAGGAAGAATGAACTAATACAGAAAGGGATGCATAAAATGAGGACTATATAAACACAGAGGGAGGAGAGTTAGTTGAATAGTTGAATCTCTCTCATCTGAAATGAATTAAAGAGGGCTGAACTCTCTCTCTCTCTCTCTCTCTCTCTCTTTCTCTCTCTCCATCCCTTTCTCCCTCTCTCCTCTTTCTTCCTCTCTCCCTTCTATTTCATCCCTCTACAATCAGAGGAAGTCCCACCCCAAAGATAAGTGATTAAGTTTCTGAGTTAATTACATCTTCCTCCCCACCCCACATACTCAGAAAGAACTTGTTTTGAAATATGTCAAACCCAACAATCCAAAAAGAAAACAAATAAAAGGAAATGAAGAAGGATCATTGTAATGGATGGATAGGGGTAAGGGGGGCAGAGGTGGGGCAAAAGTAGCAAACAAAATGAACTTTCTGATCAGGAAGGGAGGGATTTAAAAGGGGAGAGAATAGCTGAAGAAATTGTGGTCTAAGAATGTAATGGAAAACAGTTGTACTGTAAAAAAAAATGATAAAAAAAACAATTTAAGAAAATCCTGGGTAGTATGAACTGATCCAGAAGGAATTGAGCAGAACTAGGAGAAAATTCATACATTTGCAACATTGGAAAAATAAAGCAGCTTTGAAAGATTCAAATCAATGATGACTCATGTCACCTCTGATGAAGCATTTTATTCACCTGCTGGCAGAGTTGACAGACAAATATTCAGGGACATATATTTTTAAACAAGAACTCTGAGAGGATCCATTTTTATTAACTACGCTTATGTTGTTTTTGCAAGAATTTTTTTCCCTTTCTCTTACTTTTTAACTGGGTATTGGGGAGAGGAGGTTACCACTATGTTAACAACAACAAAAAAAGGTCATGTCAGTGTGTCGTTTATTTAAATAAGTGAACAAAAGAAAATTCAGTAGGAAGCACAGATGAGGATAGTTTGGCAGTAGTAGGTAGACTATATTATTATTATTTTACAAATAAGCATTATGAAATTGAGGTTTATAGTTTCATAATGCTCTTTCATATTTTACTACGGGTATGGAAATACTCTTTATTGACATTTAAGCTTAGAATCTTAATTAAAAACCAATAAAAATTAAAAAAA
>JAQQSK010014861.1:0-10980 GCA_028658325.1 Potorous gilbertii | reverse complement strand
CATTTTGTCATTCTTTTGGTTTTGTTTTGTGATTTCTTGGTTTCTCAGAAAGTCATTGGCCTCCATCCGTTCCATTCTAATTTTGAGAGAACTATTTTCTTCAGTGAGCTTTTGCACCTCTTTTTCCACTTGACTAATTCTGCTTTTGAAAGCATTCTTCTCCTCATTGGCTTTTTGAACCTGTTTTGCCAATTGAGTTAGCCTATTTTTCAAGGTGTTATTTTCTTCTGCATTTTTTTGGGTGTCCTTTATCAAGGTATTGACCAATTTTTCATGCTTTTATTGCATCTCTCTCATTTCTCTTCCCAGTTTTTCCTCTATCTATCTAACTTGCTTTTCAAAACCCTTTTTGAGCTCTTCCATGGCCTGAGCCCTTTGGATATCTATTTCAGATGTTTGGGATACAGAGGCCTTGACTCCTATGTCTTTACCTGATGGTAAGCATTGGTCTTCTTCATCAGAAAGGAAGGACAGAATCATCTGATCCCCAAGAAAGTAACCTTCTATGGTCTTATTTTTTTTTCTCTTTTCTGGGCATTTTCCCAGCCAGTTACTTGGCTTCTGAGAGTCTTCTCCACCCTTCCCTAGATCCACCCAGCTAGTGCTTGGGCTCTGAGATTCAAATGCTGCTCCCCAACCTCAGGGTTTTTGGCAGCAGGCCTGACTGCTATTCAATGGGAGCTTAATTTCTGGTGCTCAGGTGTGGGCAGGGCCACCTCCCAGGCTCAGTTCCCTCAGGAGGTTTATGCAGAGACTTCTTTAATGGAGCTCCTGCCTGCTCAGGGAGCCTCTGGCCACCTGCCGCCTCTGCCACTGCCTCCCGAGGGGGCCCGAGTCATGGAGACACCCCACTCCCCTCTCAGCCTGTCCAGACATCTCTCTCACTGACCTGTGTGTCTGTGGGTGGAGGGACCTTCACAGCCGCTGGAGATTCTGTCCCTGAAGCCCACTCGCATCTGCTCGCTCCCCTCAGTGCCACGTGGCCAGGGCAGGGCTGGGCTCTGCTCCTGTCCGGTTCACGACGGACTTTTGGGATCGGTTTTTCAGGCCTCTCTGGAACGGAAATCTCCTTCACTATGTTGCTGCGTGGCTTCCACTGTTCCAGAATTTGTTGCGAGTTCTTTTCAGAGAAAATCCATGGGCTGTGTGTTCGGAGTTAGCATATGTGAATCTTTCTACTTCGCCATCTTGGCTCCACCTCCACATAAGGGAAGTCTTAAGACTTCCACTTAAGCCACTCTTTGAGGCTGTTGCTTCATTTGTGTGTTAGGTGAAAGAGGTGGAGCCTCTCTGACCTTGGGCATTTGAAAGGTGAAAAAGATGTCTCAGTATCTGGCACCCCAATGTTCTAATGCCTAGATTTCAAAGTGAGTGCTTCAGTCCCCCAGAATCAATGCCTCAAGAAGGAAAGTGACCCTACCGGACCCCAAGAATCAGACAACAATACCAGCTTAGGACATGAACTTGGTGGTACCAATTTCATATATTAACTTCTAAGTTAAATTTTGAGTTACATCCCCAGAGACTAACGGTGTGTAAGGAAGAATATTCCCCAGAGATATTGAGAAAAAACATTTGTACATTTGATCAGTTATTTTTAAGTAAATATCCCTTTGTCGCAACTAAAAAAAAAACCCAAGAATATCCTATTTGTAAATATCTCAGTTCATCTTGACAATCACCTTGTGATGTTGGTAAGGCAAGTATGATGATCCCCATCCTTCAGATGAAGAAACAAGCTGAGAGACTGATTTGCTTGGGATCACATAGCAAGCAAGTGAAAGAAATGGGCATACTTTACCTGGAGAAAAGAAGATCCAGTGATTCTACAAATCACTGTGAGTTGGTAGCCACCATCTCCTTTTTACTTTGTGACTTTAAGCTCGCGAGTCTTTATCAGCTGGTCATTAACAACAGGTATACTCATTGTGTACCCCCAACTTGTTGTACAGAGTCATCATGAATGACAGGATCACAGGATTTACACTTGGAAAGACATTGAAAGATCATTTAATCCAACCTCCCTCGTTTCTCAGGGAAGGAAGTAGGAAGTCAGATACTTACAGGACTTGCCCAAAACCACATATGTAATAAGTAGTAGGGACAGGATTAGAACCCAGGTCTTCTAACCCAAGATCCATTGCTCTTTCCTCTATAGCACAAGAGGGCATCTTGAAGTGCTTAACACATTGTTTGAGAATGATTCTTCAAATCAAAGATATTGAGGTAAAGTTCCAGAGACAGGGAACACGAGGAAGGTTATACTATGAGACCCTCATCCTCAATCCTAACGTTCTTACTGGGGTGAGTTAAGGTTAAAATGAACATCAAGTATCACCTTTATCAACAAGAATTCAGAGCATAAATGTGGAGGAAAGAAAAATAGATATGCAACAAGTAGACATGGGTTCAAATCCTGGCTTAGCCACTTACTAATTGTGTTCATTTGAACAAACAAATCTCTGTATCTCTTGGGTCCTCAATTTCCTCATCTATAAAAATGGGGCTGGATTAGATGATTCTCATAGTTCCTTTCATCTACACCATTCAGAGACTGCAAAAACACAGCAAATGCAGGGAGGAACAGGCATAAAAGGATAATATAAAAGAGAGCAAATTTGGTCATTAGAGAAAGAAGGCTACATCACGTCACCAGCTACTCATCTTCCTGAAGTTGCTGTAGGCTCCTCTAAAACTTCAGGCATGAGCCTAATGAGCTCCATTTGCCATGTCCCAGGGGTAGCTCTGACAAATGCATTCGAGTCATTATCCTCTCCTAACTCAATGATTAAGCATTGCTTTGCTGGCTCAGACATGTGATCAGGTGCATGATTTTAGGTTCCAAAAAAAAATGCCATTGCCAAGCTAAGCCCCTGGAGAGGAGGAGCAAAGAAAACCCTTAAAAGATGCCTTTGGCAGGCTACCGAGGTCAGCACTATGCCCCTCTTAATCTGTTCTGATTTAGAGGCAAAAGTCTGACATATGGTAGAGGAGCAGTGAATGTGCAAATTTTAGTTGCATCACATCTCAAAGAATATGATATTGTAAAGAGATGCAGAACCTCTAGCATGCAGAACTTCAGTATTACAAGATAAGGGCCACTTTGTGTATCAATTTTCAATGAAATGAAATAATGAACATGGAACTGTAAGATAGTAAAGGATGAACTCAGATCACCTCTCTAGAAAATTGTAAATCAAGGTGAACCCGCTTTGGGAAAGTGGAGCAGTTCTAGGAGGAGGAAATAACTGTAGAGTAGGAGAAAGAACAGCAGTTGAAATAAGAGTACCTGCTAACTCTTGGCTAAACCCCTCTCTCTCACCTTTGCATTTGCAGATTGGATAAGCATGTTATCCTCCTCTTCAGGTCATCAATAAAAAAATGTTAAAGACAACAGGGCTAAGGGTGGGACTTTGTGTCATTTCCTCAGATACCTCTGTCCAAGCTGACATGTATGTCAACAAATTCAAGACAACTTAAAGATTGTCCAATCCATTCTCCTCATTTTAGAGATAAGGGAAATGAAGCCCAAAGAGGTAAGTGACTTACCCACAGTCACACAGTTATTAAATATCAGAGCTGGGTTCAGGGATCCCCAAGCTCAGCCTCTTCATATCATACCATACTGCCTCCCATTTAATTCTGTATCCTATGGTATCCTTAAGATCTAGTGGACAGTACTATCCAAAGAATAAAACTAAAATATGTAACTACTAAAATGTGAAAATATTTCTTTTCTCCGTTGAATGATGGTAATATTGAAACTGATGAGGACATACTTTCTTGTTTGGAAGAGGTGGGGGTGAGAGGAAGTTTGAAGAAGCACTGTACAAGTTCTGTTATCTCTATGATACCAGGCATATAGTAGGCACTTAATAAATGTCCATTTGATGAAGTGACTTGGCCAGTCACATTGGCTTCCAGTCACTGGTCAAGCAGAAATTGTTCAGCTGATGTCTTCTACTGCTCAAGGTGACTGCCCCTACCCCACCTCAGATTTGAGCCCCCATGGTACAGAACAGAAAAAAAAATTCTCGTTTGGACCTAAGGATCCTGTCCCACAAGTTGCCTGTACTCCAGACATGTCCTAATTATGTCTAATTTTAGCCCAGATCCTTCTCTGGACATTCCCATAGAAGGTATAACTTGTTTTAGGCTAAAACATCTAGTTTCCTAGTTCCTTGGCCCATTTTTTTTTCTGTTCAGTTTTTTTCTGTGTTCAGTTTTGTTTAATGACTGTCACCTCCCTGCAGAGGAGGAAGCAGGCAGCTAGGAGGTAGCAGGGAGGACAGTAGAGTCTTCTGAGTATCTCCCCAGTTTCTATTTAATCTGGGTGAGATCCAAAAGAGAGAACAGAACATGCACCCTGGTTGTCCCATTGGGTGGTGTAGGCACTTCTCTCAAGGGAAACAGCCCTGACAGTCCAATGGGGACAGGGGCTTGTGGAGGAAGATAGGAAGTCCCACTTCTTGTGAGGGAGGGGCTGGGGAACACCCACCGAACTGGATTAGGCTGCAGGGCCAGGGGATCTGGCTGGCAAGGGGAAAGATCTGCTTGTACCTGAGGAAGAGTAGGGATCAAAGGGGGAAATGCCCCAGAGAGTGCCACGGGAACGGGGCGTAAGCCTGCGTGAATATTGCCCCAGTGAGAGGGGCTGCAGAGGGAGGCACAGAAGCAAGGCCCATAGCTGGGGCCTGAGCCGGGGCTGCTGAGGTGGGTAACGGCACAGGAGGAGATACATGGTAGGTAAATGAGGCAGGAATTGAGGGGGGTTGGGGTAAAGGAAAGGTTGGAGTAAAGGTAGCTGAGGGGGGGTTAGAAGGACTTAGGGGAGGTAGGGGAGCATTAGAAGGTTGGGGAGCTAGAGGAGGACTCAGGAAGGATTGGGTAGGAGGAAGGGGTTGGGATGGCGGTAACGGAAGCAGAGGAGGTGAGGTCGAGACCCTAGGAGCCCTAAACAGGGGTCATCCCAAACATCCAATTCTCCCCCATTTCCCTTTTGTGGGGCAACTCTAACTACAAGCATCTTACAATCTTTTCTGAGAACGGGGTCCTGAGGGAGTTTGACAAAGGCCCTTATGTAAGGTATTCCTATCCATTTTTCCTTTTGGAGACAATATAATTCTAACTGTAAAAGAATATTACATTGTAAGGTCCCAAACATGGGTCACACTTCATTGTCCTCCTGGTGATCCTAAGGCCAAAGTGTACTGAAAAAGAATACCAACTTTTTCTTTTTAAGTTATTTAAAGAAGATAAATTTTTTCCAATTTTGTAAAAGACAGCCCAAAAGCGAATTCTTTGGAATTGATGAATTTATTAAAGATTCGCCATCTTGGGTTGTCTCTTAAGGAACCTAAGCATTTGTGACGCTTGTATTCACAAGCAGGCCAGATAGAATCTCAGCTAGACAGAGTCTGAGCTGGATTGTATCTGAGCCTCCTTGGCCCATTTCTACCTATAACCTAACTGAGAAGAACCCTTCCCTATAAAACACTTCTAGGTGTTTTAGATCCAGGAGCCACCCTAACCTCTAGAAGTCCACTGGGCACCCCAAAGCAATTGCCAGGAATCTCAATTATAGGTTGATGTCTCCAAGCACCCAATCCTGGGAAAAACCTCTGACAAGACAATGGTGATCTCCTTTCTCTTATCATGGTCTAGAGACCCTCATGATCAAGGCTCCCTGTCAATATCTCTAATTGTACAGTTTCTCTTTTCTCCTCCTTTTTCTTATCCTCTTTCTTCCTTTCCCTGCCTAGTTTGTAAGCATCAGTCCTGAATCTACTATGAGAGGTCAGCAAGCTACTCCAGCTTAGAGGTATCAATTGCTGCTCCATTGTGTGTATGGATGCTATCCTTGTACCCTTCCCTTATTGCACCTGTCTCCCTTTCCATGTTCCCTTGGATATCTCTAATCAAGCCACATGACTTTCCTTTAAATCGAGCAAATAAAAGGACTTATTGTTTATAGCATTGATTGGTTTATCTAATTCTCCTGTAAAACCAGATTAAGTAAATTCTAGGGACAGACTCAACATTAACTGCATTAACATCTAATTGACATCTTTCCATCTTGTCCAAAAACAATCATGAAAGATTTTGTCAATGCCTTGCTGAAATCAGTTGTACTATGTTCATGGAAATCTCCTAATCTGGTCTCATAACCCTGTCCAAAAGGGAAATGAGATTAGTCTGTTGTGACTTATTCTTCCTGAACACATGTTGGCTTATAGTAAATAGCTCTTCCCATTCTACAAACTCATAAATTGTCCCTTAAGTAATTTGATCTAGAATTCTTCCAGAAATTCACATCAAATTCATTGATCTAAATATCTTTCTTCCCCTTTTTGAAAAACTAGAATAAAAATACTAGGAAAGTCCACCAATCTCCAAGTACATCAATGATCAGTAACAACGCTTCTCTCTTCACATCCATGAGAAGATAGGTTGATTTTCTAAGCCAGAATGCCTTGAACTCATCTGCAAATAGTTTGGTCCTCTTGCTTTATCTATCCTGGTTCTCATCTATCACAATTACTCACTTACTTTTGTTCAGTCTTTCTGATTCTGGAGATCATTCTCCTTGGTAGGAAAAAAAGCTTTATGAGTGAAATAGATATGAAATAGTACCACCTTTTCACTATCATCAAATATTTTCCTATCTACCCCAAGTCAAGGGCCCTAAGAGAGGATACTTAGAACCTGTATTAAGATAGCAGGAACTGGAATAGAAAGAATAAGATGCCTATAAAAGATGGCTCTTTCTTTAGAGAGACAATGAGATTGAATTAAAATGTTAGATTTGCACTTAAGACAAGGGTCAAATCCTGACTCTGACACTAAGTCTATGATCATAAACATCGAAGAATCACTTAGCCTTTCAGAGTTTCCATCTAGTCAATCTAATAATACCAGTACTACTACTCTTGCGGTGCAGTGGTAGAGGACTAGTCTTGGAGTCGAGAAGATGTGGATTCAAGTGTAGCCACCTCCATGTAATGTCTATGTAGTCCTGGGTAAGTGGCTTAACTTTGGGATTCCTATGCTACTCTCTAGAACTACAAACTGGAGATTAGTTTTACACCCAAGGATACTCTGCTGATGAATTCATACCCCACAACATCAACAACTTTCTCAATAAATGATATTGCCTCGAGGTAGCAGTTATTGAAAGTGAAATGCCTTTCCAATATGAAAATACTGCATGAAGGTGTGCTCTTACTGCTCTTTATGTTTCCTTGGATGTTTCTTATCAAACCACATGCCATTCCCTTGAGTCTACCAAATAAAAGAGACTTTTGCCTTCAGCACTGAGTGGCACCCATTTAAGTCAATCTAGTGACAAACTCCAATATTACCTACTATATTATCATCTAATAGACATCTTTCTATTTTTACCACAAGTATATCACGAAAGACTTTATCAAATGCCCTGCTAAAATCCAGTTTTTCTGTGTTCATGGCAATCCCCTGATCTCAAATCTATCTCTTTCCCCAGCAGAGATCTGAAGAGTCACTTCTGTGTTTTCTTTAACCCTTCTTAGCTGTGGGGCTTTAGCCTTCTTAAAGGACCACTCATTTGTATTCATCCCCAGTTGTCCACCCTGATTCCTATCCTTTAAACAAGCCCTTCTCAAACATTTAAGTTCCCTGTTGAGCTCTGTTGAGAACACATTGGCCTCTTTAGACACTTCCCTCTTTTCTTCACAACTGGAATCAATGGCCACTTCATTAGTAGAATCTCATTCTAGAGAGCTTCCCCCTCTCTCTTGAGCCAGCTTCCGTTCTGGAGCTGTGAGGCGGAGGATGCTGCTTGTCCTGTCTATGAACTCCTTTCAGCCTTCTCCTCTAAAGTCTAGGAGAAATGTGACTGTGCCTTATCAACCACAGACTTTAAGATGGCACAGTCATTGCCGTTGAAGGTCCCCATTTCCTCTTCACTGAACAGTTCCTCCTTATTGGTCAGAATCAAGCCCCAAATAGTAGTTCCCCCTCATTTCTTCCTCCATCATCTACAAGATGAAATCATTAGTAAGAGAAGGCAGAAATTTGTCAGCTGCTCTGTTTTTAACCACACCTAGACACACCTACACACACACATACACACACACACACACACACACAACGGTATGTTGTCTCTACAACATTCTTTTGATTTGCTTTAGGAATTCAACCTCCACTTCTTATAGCTCGTCTACTTCTTTCTTCAACTATGGTATTACTTCTCTTTCCCCTTCATTGCCTCACTCAAATGGTTCTCCATCATGCTCTCTGGCCACCATCACTCCCAGGTTTGTTAATTTCCACACAGGCAAAAGACTTCATGGGGTCATAGATCTACAGTTGGAAGGAATTTTAGAGATCATCAAGTCCAGTGACAGAGAGTGATGCAGAGATAGAGACAGAGGCAAGAAGATCCAGAGGAAGGAAGGAAGGAAGGAAGGAAGAAAGAAAGAAAGAAAGAAAGAAGCAAAGAAACAAAGGAAGAGCCTTAGTCAATCATTTACTATATGTCAAGCACTGCACAAAGTGCTGGGGATATAAATAACAGAAAACAAAGAAAGACAGCCCCTAACCTTAAGAAGCTTACATTCTAATGACAAATAAAAGAGAGTTGAAAGAGGTTTGAGGAGAGAGGAGGGGTGGAGGTCCAGCTGGACTTCAGGAGAATTGTGAACCACATCAGAATAGGAATAATCATGACTGGCATAAATGCTTCTCCAGTGGAGGTTTAGCATGAGCTTACCAATCTTAGAAAGGAACTATAGAGGTGGAAGCATTGTCAATACTGTGGCAGAACCACAGATGGCTACTGAGGCAATGAATGGTTCAGATGGACACCAGGGAACCATGTGGTAAACTAGATTTAGAGAAGGCATGGCTTAAGATGAAGAAAAAGAGGCATAGAAAACTAAAGAATGTGTGTATGGTCACAGAAGCATTATCTAGGATGGGATGTCTACTTAGATCCTCTTGACCTTGGATCCAGTGCCCTATCCACTATACCATATCACCTCCATTCCTGGGGTACTCTACCTCACCACCCTTCTGCTGAATCTGTTCTTCAGAACATTGCACCCTATCACCCATTTCCCAGTCATGTCCCACTGAATCCCAAAGAAACTTGTGAGGACATGCTTACTTCCTCAAGTCGAGGTCTCTAGTTCAACTTTGTTACTCAGAGCTGGAAGACTTTGGTGCTTAGACCTCAGAAAGTAATTTCTGCCCCACTTCCTTCCTCTCTCCTGTGAGTGTATAGCATATGCTGGTAAAGTGAAGGGGAGAGAAGCTTCTTCCAACCCTTTTACCTGAACCTCCAGCTTAGAGACCAGTGTATACTTGATGTACCCATACTTGTTAAGAAGCTGGGACAAAAACACATCCTCTGCACGTCACTAGAATAGCTGTTTCTTCATCTGTATTTGTTGAAATTGAGATCACAGTTGTCTTTTTGTTCCTTTTACTCCTTCTAATGACCCCCAAAGTTTACTGCCCAGATGATCCCCTGATCTGTCATGTCTGCTCTTCTCTAAGGCATCTGGATGAGCAGTTTTATCTGCGCTCCTTCTTCCTCTCTATCAATCAGTTTCTGTCAAATACATTCTTCCCAGACTTTGTTAGATATACTCTGTCCCTGGCCAAGGGCCAATTATGCCTGAATCATGTGCCTTGCTCCGGAAAGCTTAATCCATCCTTTGACGTCACTTTCCATATCCTACTTTCACTTCAATCAGTAGCAGCAATTAAAGTGTCACCTATGCCACTAAATCCTTCCATTTCTGTCCCATTTCTGCCTAATCCCTAAGAATCTTTTCCGGGCTCCTGATGGCAGTGTAACTGATGTGCACAATAATCACCAGGCATGGCTAGCCTTGTCATTTCTCCCTAGAAAATGTCACTCACCTCTATTCCCTTTACTACACTCATATTACCTTTACCCTGGTTCAGTGGCTCATCATATCTCTCCTGGACTATTGCAAAAGCCTCCTAGTTCCTCCTATTCCTATCCATCTTCCACACAGATACCAAAGTGATTTTCCTAAAGTACCTCTATGTCATTCTCTTGCTTAATAAACTCCAGTAGTTCCATATTATCTCTAAAACAAATAGAAACTTGTCTGACATCTCACAGCTTTAATGGCTCTAACACACATTTCCAGCCTGAGTACATATTACTCATCTTTATGCACTCTATAGTCCAGCCAAACCAGCCTTCACACTGGTCTTCATATGTGATGCCTCTTCTCTGGTCTCCATGCCTTTACACTGGCTGCCCCCCAGGTTTGTCATACACTCCCTCCCCTCTTCTGCCCAGGGGTGTGTTGGAGATACTGACTTTGGAGAGCCCAATTGTTAAATTATCAGGGTGAGCATTTATTATTTGGAAATGAGCAAAATCTACAAATCAGGGCTTCATTTATTATCTTGTTGATTGTAGAGAATTAAGGAGATTTGCAGTTTCATGGGCAATCATCATTTTTATTATACTGCTATGGAAATATTTGTTTTATTCTGTAAATTAAAAATTAAATAAATGAAAATTAAAACAAAAAGAAACAAAGAGAGTAGAGCCAAGATGGTAGAGTAAAAGCAGAGACTTCCTTGAGCTCTCTCCCAAACCCCATAAAAACCTGTAAAAAATGACTCTAAACAAATTCTGGAACTGCAAAACCCACAGAATGACAGAATGAAGCAAATCTCCAGCCCACAACAACCTGGAAGGTAGATGAGAAGTATCTATTTTGCTGGGCTGGGAACAGAATGCAGTCTAGTGTGGTCCATGCTGGCATAGACAGGTCTCAGAGAGACTGAATCACTGCCAACTATGGCAGTTTCTAAAGTTCTTGACCCACAAACACTGAGGACAGCATAGAAGGTCAGTGGGAAAATTCTGTCAGCCCAGTATGAGAGAGTAGCACAGTCTGACCACAACTCTAGGTATGAAGGGTGCAGATGAGTCTGTGGCAACCATAGCAG